>BHFT01068401.1:0-32788 GCA_004320025.1 Laticauda laticaudata
GCCTGTAGATGGTTTCGCACTGTTGTAGAACGATGGTGGCTACCAAAAGGAGTGTGTGATGATCCATGGTGGAGATGCTTTGTATGCGAGCTGCATCCGCTTTCATCCTTTCTATGTCTGTGCTACTAATGCTGCATGTCCGTCCCACTTCCTCCCTGTGTCCGTTGGAGCGGATGTGAGTTGTGCGGATGCGCAGCGGATGCCTAGCGGATATTGCGGACACGTAACGGATGACGACGGATGCCTAACGGATGTTCCCCATATGCATAGCGGAACCTCCCGAACCTCCCCCCAAACTGCTGGAAGTGTAACTGTGCCCAGGGAACATACTTCCATATGTGGTGGACATGTACATATGCTCAGTAGTTTTGAAAAAATATCAAAAATTGGATTCTAAATATCGCTAAACAAGTAGTAAAACTTGAACCTGAAACCTTCTTGCTGGGTATGATAGACTCAAAAATAGAAAAAAAAATCAATATTTAATCTTGCACATTATAACGGCAGCCAGAATAAGTTATGCTCAAAATTGGAAACTGTCTATTGTCCCTTCAGAGGAGATGGTCATNACTACAAAGTTTGGAACTGTTGGTACGAATGGTTAAAGAAAAAGCAACATTTGATAACTGAATAAGTTATGAAATTATGAAAGACGTGCATTTAATAACAAAGCATTCTGTGAAATTAAAACATTAAAAGAACGAGGAAGGTATTTTAACAAGGTAGATCATGTCAATGTTATGGGATAAAAGAAAAAAAAAAGAAAAGAAAAATGTAACTAATATTCAATACCTGGTGCAAAATGTATATATGTATATATATTTGTTTTTTTTTAACATATATATATTTGTTTATATGTTTGTCTGTTTCTTTTTAAATGTTTTAAACATATGAAACTTACATAAACTTTATTTTAAATTAGAAAAAAAAAGATTACTTATAAATATTTTGAAGGCCTCTATAAATGTGAAGAAGTAGCGGAGGAGAAAATAGGAGATTACTTGAAAGGGGAAGGTATTTTGCCAATAACAGGGGAAATGAGAAAAAATGTTAAGTAAGAAAATAACACTGACAGAACTGAAACAAGTGGTGAAAAAACAGAAAAATAATAAAATTCCAGGTCCAGATGGGCTTCTGAGGTTTCCCTCAGAACGATGGAAAACGATGGGTGAACTGAAAGAATCAATAATGCTAGAAGTATACAATGATGTATTGATGGAAGCAAAATTACCGGACTCGTGGAGGGAGGCATAAATCTCTTTAAGCCCATGTCACACTGCACCAACGGATGAAAAGGGGATGTAAAACGGAGAGAAACACTTGCCATCCGTTGATTAACGCGATTCATCCGTTCTGTACTCACTGCGTCCATTTTTCTTCCTCTCTATCCGTCCAGCATCCGTCGACTGAGCTCCATCCGCTCAAAAAGTTTTGAGCTGCCCAAAACTTTTTGAGCGAAAATGTATCCAACGCGTCCGTTCTGCATCCACTACGCATACGGGGAACATCCGTTCTGCATCCGTCGTCACCTGTTACGCGTCTGCTACATCACTAGGCATCCGCTGCGCATCCGCCAACTCGCATCCGCTCCAGCGGGAAACGGACACAGGGAGAAGTGGAACGGACGCAGAACGGACGTGCAGCGTTAGTAGCACGGATGGAGAAAGGATGAAAGCGGATGCAGCTCGCATACAAAGCATTTAAAATGGAAAAAACGTTCGCAGAGGACCTATCTCGGATATTAAGGATGTCTAGAGGATGTCTAGAGGATGCAAAAGGACACATAGTGGAAAACCTATACTGCCTATAAAAAGGGTGCAACTCACCTGGATCTCACTTTCAGTCCAGCAGCCCTGCTGTGCAGACCTCTGCAGCCTTCATCTGGCTCTTGCTCTTCCACAGCATCCATTGAGGTCCAACATGGATCATAACACAGTCCTTTTGGTAGCCACCATCGTTCTGCAACAGTGCGAAGCCATCTATAGGCTCTTTCAACTCTTCTACGGGAAGAAAAGGAGGCGGCCAAGAAGTGTCTGGTCCGAAGATGGATCGGGAGAAGAGCAGAGTATGGACTGTATAACAAGCTGATGGTGGAGCTGAGGAACGAAGACCCTCGTACATTCCAGAACTTCATGAGGATGCCGCAGCCATGTTTGACGAAGTTGTGGAGCGGCTGAGACCCAGGTTGACCAAACAGAGCACGAACGTCCGGCCCAGCCTGGACCCTGGGCTCAAGGTGGCACTGACTCTGCACCACCTGGCCTCAGGACCACCTACAGGAGCATGTAGTACGGCTTGAAGGGTGCCACACAACACCATCAGCATTGTGGTCAGAGAAGTGGTACAGGCCATCATCGAAGAATACCTGGAGGACCTCTTCCAGTGCCCTCCACTGAAGAAGGCTGGAAGAAAGTTGCAGAGCAGTGGTATCAGAAGGTGAACTTCCCACACACCGTTGGAGCCATAGATGGCAAGCACGTGGCCTGCAAAGCCAGCCAAGTCGGGGTCCACTTATTTCAACTACAAGGGCTTCTTCAGCATCATCCTCTTTGCCATGGTCGATGCTGACTACAAGTTCATGTACATCGATGCTTCAGGCAACGGGTCAACTTCAGATGCCCAGGTATACAACGCCAGTGACCTCAAGGAGGGGCTGGAACGCAACCTCATCGTGGGCTTCCCAGATCCAGACTCCCTGCCCAACGACACGCAAGATGTGCCCTACTTGATCATGGGGATGACGCCTTCTCCCTCAGAACCTACCTCATGAAACCTTACACTTCCAGATGCCTCACCCGTGAAGAGAGTATCTTCAACTACAGGCTGTCCAGGGCAAGGCGGGTGGTGAGAACTTTGGCATGCTGGCCAACAGATTCCAGGAAGGCTGGCAGGATAGGCTGGCAGGCAGGCACCAAGGCTGGCAGGAAGGCTGGCAGGAAGCCTGGCAGGAAGGTAGGCAGGCAGCAAGGCTGGCAGGCAGACTGGCTGGCAGGGAGGCTGGAAGCAGGCTGGCAGCAAGGCTGGCAGGCAGGCAGAGAGCAAGGCTGGCAGGGAGGCTGGCCAGGAAGGCTGCAGCAAGGCTTGTAGGCAGGCATGCAGGCAGGGCAGGCAAGGACTCGATGTATCCGGCAGCAGGCCCACGTGCGAGCTGCTTCCCTTTATATTCGCGGGGCTTACGCAATGCATCCCCCCCGCATGCGCAATTAACGCTCGGCATCCGTTCGGCTTCCGCCGTGCATCCGCTAGGCTTCCGCTGTGCATCCGCTTCACCCGCTCTGCATCCGCTCTGCATCCGCTGTATCTGTTCTGCGTCCGCTTTGCTGAGGCCCCCAGAAGCCCTGTGGATGTGCCATCTGCTCCCATCCGCTTCCATCTGCTGGGCTTCCGTTCCGCATCCACTTTCCATCCGCTCTGCGTCCTCCCCGCGTCCGTTCCTTTCAGTGTTATCCGCTCCGGTTATGCAAATTTTTGCCCCTTTTGAGAGCGGATAACAACGGAATGGAACATTTTGCTCGTCCGTTGTGTCCTTTTTACTAACATTTTGCATCCGTTGGGCAGTGTGACAGGGCCTTTAGAGAGATTGCAGGCAGTAAAGTGTTGCTGACAAGGAGACTATAAAACACAACCAGGGATGGGATCCAACTGGTATAACTACCGGTTCTATTGCTCTGCGTCGCACGCGAATGTGAGTTGCGCAAGTTCTGTGAGTGCAATTTATGTCCTGCTGAGCTACCCGGACAGCTGAGCAGCACTGCATGTGGGTGCACAGTGTTTGGGAAAGTCCTTTTCCCCTGCTTTTTTAACCACAGCTGTACCACGCAAAGCAGCTGCGGTTGAAAAAGCAGGAAATAAAGGACAGGTAAGAGCTTGGGTGGGCAGGTGGGCCAAAACAGCAGCAGACACAGAACCGGTTCTGCTGCTTTGCAGAGCTACCAGTTCTGTAGAGCCAGATAGAACTGGTAGAATCCCATTCTTGAGCACAACTGAAGCTGGGGGAGAGCATGTCCACATATCTGCAGCCTATGAGAAAGACATTCCTGAAGTTAGAGGAAAGACATTTACTGAGGCACACAAGGTGCTCAATTCATTGGACAATTCATAGGACGTTCTTGTGACTAGCCTAGAGTCTATGCAAGAGAGGGACTTAACCATGACGTATTTCACGGATTATTGGAAGAACAGAAATGATGTCAGCCTCCAAGAATCCTTCTTCTGCTTGTCTTTTCTTCTGCCATAGAAACGGGGGGAGGGAGGGAAGAGTAATTGGGCTTCATGGGGGGAAGGGTGCTGGAGGTTTAAATTGGTGAAATGTAAAAGTTGGGACATTTTCTTGACTATGCTTACTTGCTAAATGCACAGATGTACAGATGTACTGCACAGATATAGCCTCTTATCTCTCTCAGCCAAGATCCACTGTCCACATGCCAAATGTGTGAAACGCCACCTGAAAATGCCCCACATGACATTATATTAGATGGTCAGTTTCAATTATTGAGGGTGGGAACAGGGGATAACTTTCTCTATGTGATTTTTGTGCCTATTGCCTCAGATCTTGTATTCTACTGATGCTACCACTTCAAATTCAGTAAAAGTCCTTTTCTCTTTTACAATGGAGTCTAAGGTTTTCATTCTTGGATTTTGAATGGAGCTACATCTGACAAATGATTTGAAAGGAAAAGAAGGCAATAATGCTCAACTCAGGTCAACAACTGAAACATCCCAAGTTGTGCCAGAGCAGCTGAGACCATTTACACAGTGAAACATTGCTTCACATGTGGTTCTACAGAGCATCTCCAGAGGCACTGCCTTGAGAGGAGAAACAGGAGTAGTGAGACAAGGCCATAGTGCTACTCAACAGATGAGGAGTGGTTCTTCATAACTGTTTTCCTTGGTAGCGATGTCGTCTGAAAACACTATAAACACATGGTTGTTGGACAATGGGGAGAATCAGCATATTGCTAATAACCCACAAATGTTTTCTGGCCTGAGACCAGCTAAGCAAACATTTGTTCATTTGGCTAATGGACAGTGATCTTCTGTTAAAGGAGATGGTAAAGTCTATGTACTTGAGATAGAGGAAATATTACACAATGTATTAGATCATAATCATGAATTAGATCATAATCTGTTGAGTATTTCCAGTTTAGATAGCCAAGGTTATGAAATACTGTTTGCCAGAGGACAATGCTCCATAAGGAGAGACAGGAAAGCAGGTCAGAAGTAGACATAGAAGAGGATAGACCTGAGGTAAAAAGAGAAGGCACAGAAATGCAGGAACAGATCTGAAGAAGATCTGAAAGAAGTAATAAAGAAACCTCCTGATTGGTTCATTGCAAGTGGGATTAGAATATATACGGTAGTATAGAATATATGAACCCCGTAATCACCAAGAGATATGGTCATTGCCTAAGGCAGAACAGGATAAATGGAGGAAGTTAAAGTTAAAGAGAATGTCAGGCAAACAGATTAACCAAACTGAGGAAACTGAGCTAGTGAAAAGAGAAAGTGAAGGTATTTAGCCAAGAGATGGTAAACAGGATGTAATGGAAAGAGTGTAGAGAGTCATTTGAAAATGAAATTAGCAGCAGTAGTAGTAACGGCACTAGTAGTGTTTGTAGCAGTGAGAGTAGAAGCTGAAGTAGAAAGAGAGGACATAATAGAGATAGAAAGCATCATTAATATTGAAAAGTATTAACAGATGCTCCGCTTTAAATGGGAGGAGTGTCAGGGTAATGATTTAAGAGCTGACCAGGTGTTACGATGATGTAATACTGGGAATGAGTCAGCAAGATTTTTGGGCTGATATCACTTTAAGAACCTGTATATATTTTTTGTAGATAAAACCACTGTTTAAAATACAGACCTCTATTTATTGCATTTACTCCTGAGTTGTCTCACATAGTCACACTGTGCGCACTCTGACAAAATTGACTTTATATCCAAGGTGTTCCCATATCAACAAAATGTATGAAAAGAAAAATCTATTTACTTGTTCTCCGTTTTATGCAGTTATGAGATTTTAGTAGTTTGAATATTATTCTAAGAAATGGGATGGTGCAATAGGGATTAAGTAACTATAAAAAGACAGGTGCAAAAGTTATCCTCAGGGGAAGACAAAGAGTATTTCACTGGTTTTAGATCTATGACATAAAAGGTATACAAGTCAGAAAATATGCTTGCAGAATGGCTGGGAATGGGCTGTTCAAGCACTTTATGTAAATACAAATAGTCCTTGACTTAAAACCATTTGTTTAGCAATTGTTCAAGTTATCGTGGTGCTGGAAAATGTGGTTTAAGATTGGTTTTCACACTTATGACCATTCCAGAATCCCTATGGTTGTGTGCTTAAAATTCAGGCACTTGGCAACCGGCATGTATTTATGATGGTTGCAGTGTCCTGGGGTCAAATGATTGCCATTTGCGACCTTTTCAACTGGCTTCCAACAAGCAAAGCTAGTGTAGGAAACTGGATTCAGTGTAGGAAACTTAACAGCCATCGCAGTTTGTTTAACAATTGTGGCAAAATAGGTCATAAAATTGGGTACAACTCATTTAATGACTGTCTCAGCAACAGAAGTTCTGATCCTAATTATGGATGTAAGTTGAGGACTACCTATATAGTTTTAATAGATTGTAGTAATAGTACATGATTGTACAACTAAAGAAAGATGTGTAGATCTTTGACAGCTGACTAATGGAGATGGATTAGGTTAGTTTAAATCAGATTTAAAGTCAAATGACTTGGAGTTAGAGTTTCTCAAGAAATTCCATTTTGCATATTTTTTTTTGCATAATACTGTTTTAGGGACAAATATAATATACCAAATATAAAAACTAGTTTTTAAATTTGTCCCAGAGATTCATCAACTTTTGCTTAGTGCTGGCAACCTGTGATATTCAAACCCCAAAGCAAGTACAACTCTCTTCAGTTTTAAAACTAGAGAGTAGAAAAGACTCAGTATTTCAAGGAGAAAAAAACCCAACAGATGAAAGAATTTGGGGAATAGAAAATTTCACTGCTAAAATAAATAGGACACAGAATAATTTATCTGGCTACCAACATGTAAGTACAGTTGATATGATCAGCAGATGGTATTGCATTGAAACAAAAAATGCATGTGCAGTATATTGAGGAACTATAGGTCAGTGATAAACAAGAGTTTTTAAGGTGTGTGGCAACTGAAACATAAATCTATGCTTGTAAAGCAGTCAGATAAACTGGCAATTGACTAAGGTGACAAAGTTAGAGTTATCAGATTCCTTTTGCTTCACAGTTGATTAATAACAGAATACCTGCCCAGCCAGACAGGTAAGCGGCTTCCCAGCCAGGCTGGCTAACAGCTAGGAGGTGAGGTGAGAGGCTGCGAGGTCAGGCAAGCAACCAGGAAGCCAAGCAAGCAGCCGGGTAAAGGGCCAGGTGAAGCGGGCCGCTCAGTGAGGAGAGGCCAGGTGACGTGAGGCCAGACATGACAAGGAGTGGCTGGGAGGGGAGGGGTGAGGCATGGCCAGGTATGGTGAGGAGAGGCATCCCTCGATGTGAGTGATGTCAAGTTGGCCATGCCCACCCAGTCACATGGCCACCCAGCCATGCCTACACAGCAATCATTAGAGCAACTGGTTAGAGAACCGGTTGTTAAATTATTTGAATCCCTCCACTGTGTATATGTGTGCGCGCAGCGTGCGAACACACACACTTGTGTAAAGAGTGCTGCAGCTGCCAAAAAAACCAATCCAATCCTACACTGCATCTACAGACGAATAGCATCAAGATCATGTGAAGTGATAGTGTCACTGCATATGCACTAGTGAGGTCACAATTAGAATACTCCTTCTGGTTTTTGTCATCATGATACCAGTATATATATATATGCTGAGACATAGAAAGTATGCAGAGAAAAGCGACAATAATGATAAAGGTTCTGGAACCAGATATTGAACTGTAAAGAGAATTAGATATGTCTACTTTAAAAAGTGAATGATTAGGGATGACCTGATCGCAGTCTTCCAATACTTGAGGGGCTGTCATAGTAAAGAGAAGGTTGACTTATTGTCCAAAGCACCAGAAGGCAGGACAAGAGGCAATAGGTGGAAATAGAGATCCAATCTATAACTAAGGAAGAACTTTTCTTTTAAATCTAACAATCGTCTTGTGAGGTAATGATTTTCTGTAGATTACAGAGAGCAAAGAATTATAAACCCTTTCTTCATTTGTATCTCTTTAATTGATCACCTGCTATTTAAATATAGCATCAAATTTTTATTGGTACCAAATGAAAACATTTTAAGAGATGAGATATATATATATATAAACCTAAGACATCTCTGTGTATAAATCACTGCAGCTAAGTAAGAAGAAAATAAACTGACTTTCTATAAGGGACAATGCATAATATACAGATGTGCAAAAGTATCAGTTTATTAGATCTAATCGAGTTCACTATCACTTTCAAATACTAATATGGAATATCTGCGGTCTTGTCTAAATTCAAGAAACTTAGAAGGATAAAGGGAGAGAGAGAAATCTGATGTTATCTATGTAACATACAAACATCACATATCTAGCCAACTTCAATGGTATCATGGAGATGCTAAACAGCACATTTGCCTGACAAAGTAGAACTACTATGAGATCAAGCGACATCTTAGCACTGCTCTCTGAAATCATAGAAAAATTGTTTGTCCAATATCCAAATAGCCCTTCCAAAAGGATATTTTGGTTTATGCTATCAACACTGATGAGAAATCAGAAAGAAGAGAATCAGAAAGTCCAACACCTCATTTTTTTCTTTTTCCCCTTGTCTTTGAGCTGTCTATATATCCATAGTGAGTTAGAGTTCTTTGTAAATAATTAGCAAATATTGTTAAAAGCAGCAATGTCACTTTTTTCCTGAGACAAAGCCACTATATGTTATATTACTTTTCCTAAAAATTGCTGAGTCCCATGCCTCAGTCATAAACATCTGATTAAGTAACCCAACTATTTATAATTTTCTATTTGAGAATAACAAGCCATTGGCTGGCAGCTCAGTACCATAGCAGCTGCTCTTGCTTTGTCAACAGCAACTGTCAACACCATGGTAACTTTTCTCTAGCAGAATATG
Organism: Laticauda laticaudata; assembly: GCA_004320025.1. Classification (NCBI taxonomy): domain Eukaryota; kingdom Metazoa; phylum Chordata; class Lepidosauria; order Squamata; family Elapidae; genus Laticauda; species Laticauda laticaudata. The sequence goes on from BHFT01068401.1 coordinate 9,102, forward strand.
ATTACAAATTTATTTATTTATTTGATTTATTTTGATTTGTCAATCGTTACAAGATAATAGGTATAAGTATATACATGGTTATGAATACATGAAATGGGTACATATAAGAAAAATAAAAGAAACAATAGGACAGGACGGCAGGCACGTTGGTGCGCTTATGCACACCCCCTACAGACCTCTTAGGAAAGGGGTGAGGTCAGTAGGTAGACAGTCTATGGTTAAAGTTTGGGGGGTTTGGGGAAAGAAACCACAGATTTCAGACATTGACCACTCTAGTTGAAGTCATATTTCCTGCAATCATGTTTGTGTGCGGTTAACTTGAAGTTTTGTATCTATTGTGTGCTCTTGTGTTGTTATGGTTGAAGCTGAAGTATTCATTGACAGATAAGTCATTGCACTGTATGATTTTATACCATACTTAGATCAGACCAAAGACGGCATAAAATTTCAAGGTTTTCTAGGTCTAGAATTCCAAGTCTGGTAGAGGGACAAGCTATGTTGTGATTATTATTATTATTATTATTATTATTATTATTATTATTATTATTATTATTATTATTATTATTATTATTATTATGTGATTATACTAGTTAATACTGATCTAGTGAGAAGAGTCCATTTGGAAGGGTGGTGGCTGTCTGTGATTTTGAGTCTTTCCCATTCTTGGATATAAAAGACTTGTTTCATCCTTCCCTATAGCTATTAATTTTCATACTGTAAAAATTGTCCATATATTGCTCCCTGCTTTGTCCTAATTTATCTGTTATCCTTGATAAACACACTTTCTCATAAAATTTTAATGGAGAATTTTATCCAAACTTTTTAGTAATTCATACATTGTATGACTTTGACCTTGAACTTTTTCTAAACTTGATGCTTTTCTAGTTTGTTCAATTTTAACTTCTACTGTTCTCCAATTGCCATTAGTCAATATCAAGGAAACCAGATATTACAAAAGTTACATTTAAATATATCATGAAGACACCAAGTTGAGAAGGTTGATCATGTTAGATCATTCATGGCATTTGCTCTGTTTGCTGCACCATTGGTGCTGAGGTGGAATGCTGAACTCGGGCTCTGGGAGGAACCAATGAGGCAAATGAAGTCTTGCCAGAACCTAGCAGTAAACTGATTCATTGTAGAACCCCATGGAGACAGTAGATATGTAAGACAAATAGTTTTGCTAGCCATCTCACTGAAGGCATCAGGAACAAGGCACGAAATGAACTTGTTTGGAGAAGAGGTTGATAACCATCACTGTGTGCCCTTTACTCTCTGGCAGTTCTACAATAAAGTCCATGGTGATCTCCTCCCATGGCTGGGACAGATTAGCCACAGACTGTCAAAGTCCTAGGGGTTTCCCTGGTCAAGAATTCATAGTTGCACATATTGGACAGCTATTTACATAACCCTAAACCTTGGACTTCATTCGAGGCCACCAGAATGGATGTTTGTTGAGGTGTAAGGAACTCAAAACAGCTGGCTAACCTCATGGCACTGCCACAGCACCCTGGGCCTCAGTGCAAGTGGCATGTATAGTTTGTTGCCCTTCCATGTAAATCCATCTCTTGGGGGAGTATCTGTTGATTCTCCTATAACCCTGGGTCAGTTGACAACACAGCCTGTAGATCGTGTGACAAGTCACTCATCTGGCCTCTGACCATCACCTGTGCAGCTTGTTGGGAGGAGGGAATGATGGCGTGGATTAATTCTTCCTTGATGGCTGTTGTATTGGGGCATCCGCAACAGAGCATCTGACAGGAAATTCTTATCCACTGAGACATACTTCAGGGTAAAATGGAAACATTGGAAATACTGTGCCCACTGGACCTGCTTCAGGAACAACTGATGCAGGGTTTGTAGTGCCTTGAGCTTTTTGTGGTCTGTCCAGATCTTGAATGGCTCTTTGGCCCTCTCCAGTTGATGTTGCCACATCAGCAGCACCCACCGCATCGTGAAGGCCTCCTTCTCCCAAATTGCCCATCCACATTCTGCCTCTGAGTTTGTGGGAGGTGTATGCACAGGGATGCATCTGACCCCGTTCATTGCTCTGCAACAGAATGGCTCACATGGCCATGTTGCTGGCATCTGCCTGAACAATGAATGGTCATCCAGGGTCAGGGTGTTTTAGGACAGGCTCCTTGGTGAACAGGACTTTTAGTGTCTCGAAGGCCCACTGGCAATCCATCGCCCACTGGGGTGGCTGCCCAGATTGAGATTTTGTTAGAGTATGCTTTCTTCAGAGTAGGTCAGTCAACAGCAAGGCCACCCTGGCAAACGATGGGATAAATTGCTGATAAAAGTTGGTGAAACTCTGCAATTGTCAGTGCATTTTTGGCACTTGACAGTCCAAAATGGCTTGCATTTTATGTGGATCCATTTCCATCTCATTATTGGATATGCAGTAACCCAAATAGTCTAGCTGGGTTCAGTGAAACTCATATTTGGATAGCTACACATATAAGTTTGCTGCCACCAATTTCTTCAATACTTGCTGTACCAGTTGGATGTGCACCTCCATCGTGATGGTCATCTATTTTATTTATTTGTTTATTTGTTTGTTTGTCAATTGCTTAGAAGATAATAAGTATAAGTACAAACATGAGTAAGAATATAGGAAATAGGTATGAATAAATGGGGACAATAGGACAGGGATGGTAGGCACGATTGTACACTTATACACGCCCCTTACAGACCTCTTAAGAGACTTCACAATACAGGTGTTCATATAATACATAATTAATTAGCTGCATGGACACAGGTGGGGCCCCTTGTAGACCAAACAGCATAATCCGGAACTGGTAGCTACCCAACGGACAATTGAACGCCATCTTCCACTTGTCCCCTGGTTTAATTCAGACCTGCTCGTAAGTATCCCACAGATCTAACTTGGCAAAGAAACACCCCTTTACCAAGTGGGCAAGCATGTTTTTCATAAGGGGAAGGGGATACATATTTTCCACACAAACCCTGTTAATTCCCCTGAAATCAACAGATAAGTTCAGAGTCCTGTCTTTTTTTCTCCTGAACAGCACTGGAGCCACAACTCATGAACAGGCCAGTTGGATGAACTCCCTAGCCAAGTTCTTGTTGATGTAACGTCGTAGGTCTCCCATCTCTTTAGGCATCATCAACTACATCTTTGGCTTGGGTAGTTTGGTATCAGCTCAATCGCACAGTACATAGGACAGTGAAGAGGGGTGTAGGGTCTCACATTCTTTCTCTGCTAGGTCTGCATAGACCTTGGGGAAAGGGAAACGGGCCTCCACTGAGGCATCTCCAGGTGTATCCCCCCAGGCCACTGTCCACCCCTCCCTGGGCTGATTTGAGAGGGGGAGGTCTGGGTCCAACCCCTATCCTTAACTTTCTATATCCACCTTCCCACCATATCCTGGGCCACCACTTATCCAGCCATGCAAATCCCAAGATAACAGATTCAGTCATCATTGTCACCACGATGAATCTAATGAGCTCCCAATGCTTTCTCATTTTTAATCATACTGGCTCCATGACATGAGTAGCTGGAACCACCCCAAAGCAACAAGCCATCCACCTGTTCGAACCAAATGGGCTTGGCCATCTTCTTTATCCGTATCCCTAATGCCTTGACCACAGCCTCACTGATGAGACACTGGGTATACCCTAAGTCAATCAGAGCACCATACCTCCCACAGTGTGCTGATTGGGGAGTCACTATGGTTATGGAATTACAAAAGGACAGACGGGGTTGCTTACCATTGGGTCCTCTGACTAAGGGTGGGCTTCAATAATTTTAGCAAGGGGTTCTCTGCCTGGTTGCAGGGTGGACGTGGCCATGGTGGGCATGGCCTAGTTGGACTCCTGCACATGGGGGGGGGCATTTTTGCCCTCCCCGGGCTCTGGAGGCTTTCTTCAAGCCTTCAGGAGGGAGAAAACGGCCTTATTGGGCTCTGGAAACTTTCTAGAACCAGAAATGGGCCCATTTCCAGCTTTCCTGAACTTCTGAGAGGCCTGTTTTTCACCCTTCCCGAGCCTCTGCATGTACCCTGCACTTACCTCCCTCCAAAACGGGCTGGGTGGGGACTCCTGGGAGAGGCAGGATGGGGTGGGTGGGCCCAGCTGGGAGTGGGATTTGGGGGTTCTCCAAACTGCACAGAATTTTAGCTAGGGGCTCTCCCAAACTCCTGCAAACCCCTAGAAACCCACCCCTGCCTCCAACCCATTCTCACTGTTGTAGGGCCCTGGCTGGAACTTTCCTACTGCCATTGCTTCTCCCTCCTCTGAGGATGTCATTGAGAACTGTGTTCCCCTGGATCATTCCTCAATCTGTCAGGGAGATCTTCTGATCTTACCAGAGCTGCTGGCCAGAGTTTTTGGTAGTTATGAAACTGGTGCTGTGCATTCTGCTGCCCAGTGTCCTGGTTAATTGCACCAGAAACAGCATAGTGGTGGTTGAACAGGCCTCTCTGTGGGATCTGGGGAACTTGGGCCAGGCCAGGCTCCACCTATCTATCCTGTCAGTTTTTCCATGGGTTTCCAAGGGCCAGGCCCCACATTCCCCTTGAGATGGAACTCCCGTAACCCAGCATCCAAGTCAATGACCACTTGAAACCAATCTTGCAACTGATGCGAGCTATCCTGGTAAACACAGGCCTCATGTAGCTTGCAGTCCAACTCCACCATGAACTGATATACCAGCGATCTTTCTGGCCAGGTCCAAGCTTACCAGAAATCCTGCAATCCTGCAAAACTCTCTGACATATTGCCAATCGGTCCCTCTGCTTCAGCAACAGGAGCTCTCCTTCTGCCTGTTGTACACTGGTCCCTCTGTTGAATCAGACTCACAGTGCATCCAAGAAAAGACTTACATTCACCAACTCCCAGGCGTGCTCACTGTGCAGGTTTGCCATGCACTCAGCAGCCTCTCGTTCTAACATCACTATCACAGCCACAACTATTGTTCATTGCAAGGGATAGAACTGAGTGTCTTGGTCGAGATGGCTAATGGCTTGGCTCAGAAACAGTGCCACACAGTTGGTATTCCCATCAAACGAAGCCTGTAATGGCAGTGGACCCCACACTATTTTCTGGGCCAATAACCTGGTTATTACAATAATCTGGACAGCCTCTGGGATCTTCCAGGCCTCTGCTGGCTGCACCACTCTACGTGCCTTACACTCCTTCAGCCTCACAACTTGCTGTGTACATTCCTACAAAGCCTCCAGTTTGGGCACCTCCTCCTCCAAAGCAACCTCCACCTCGCCCAGCTCTGGCACCATCCCTTCAGTGATTACACTGGCTCACTTCTTCCTATCTGCTCAACCCCAAAAGAGGCTGTGGAAGAGAAAAGGGGAAAGGCCGACACATGAGCTGTTGAGTGGTCAGCTGGCAAGCAGCTGTAGAGCATAGCACCCAGAAGTCCCGCTGCTTCAGCCGCAGTCTCACCCATCACTCCCATCACCCCTGCCCCACCCCCAGGTATGGCATGCCCTGGATTGGGGCTCGACAGGTATATTGAATCCCAAATGAGCCAACCTTGTTTTAGCTCAGTGTTTGGTGAGAATGTTCCTCTGTGTTGGGTTTGTGGTTCATTGTTATATTATGGTTGACAATGGATATCTGTACAGTCCAACAGCTATATTATATTAGTCTTTCAGAAAAAGATGTGTGTGTGTAATAAGTGTGAGGTTCATTGCATGCCACAGATTTCTGAGCCTTTATTTGTATTTAGCTCTAGTTGGCAGAGTTAGTATTTTAATAAACAATCAAAATAAACCACACAAGCTTGAAGTCTGTCTGTCTATCCTTCATTCTATCACTAAATGAATAGAGAATGTTCCTCCAAACAAGTCTGATCTCTTATAACAGCTGCACATTGCCAAGAAAATCAACAATGACAGGCAAGCTGTCTTTCAAGAAAGCTTTTCTACCATTTCTGATCTTTATGTGGAAACTCCCAGATTCTAAGGAACATTAGGATTTCTTACAACACAGCTTAAAAGTTACTATTTCTGCATTTGAAATACTCAGGTGGTCTCTCCAGTATTTTGAGCAGCAGAGTGTTTTAGATGCATCCTTTTATAGTTAATTTATTAAGAAATCTGTGTTAGCCCAAGAAATATGTGTTAGCCCAAGTCTGTCTGACAGTTTCTTTTGGTGAGAAACCAGGTGTATTCATCAGCTGTACATTAAAGCCTTATTTTCCATCAGCAAACTTCTAATTAAGAAGTCATCTTCAAAACTGTTCTATTTGCCCAAATATGATGTTATATTTTATATTTTACTATTAGCACATTATTAAATGATACCACTTTCCAGGTTCAAAGTTAATATAAATTATTAATGTTGTTTGATTTGATTACCAGCTAGGCAAATTGTACTGATGATTTTCATGCTATAAGTGAAAGTAGTTGTAGGCATATTTAATAATGAGAGGGTTTGTATTTTTAGCCACATGCCATTGCATTTATTTATTAAAATTATGTCCTACCTTTATTTTTTACATCTAAAACCAGACCCAAGCACTGAAACTTTTCACCTTAGGTTTGTGCTCTGTTCCCTGAACATAAATATATATAGGCATTTGATATATCACACTATTCTTTCAGAATTCTTTCAGACTACACTTCAATATTTTTTCTTAAGAAAGTATGCATAAAAGCTGATAAGAGCAGAGGTAATTGGATCAGAATCCTGTCTCCTTCTTGTTGGTCCTGAGTGAAAGCCATCTTCACCAGAAGCCTCACTTACAGTGGCAAAACAAATTGTTTAAGCATGTTGAAATATTATTAATTTCCCACAATGACATTTTTCAATATCATATAAAAATAGAATTAGACTCTGCCTAAAGATTCAGAAAAGTTCAACTGTGGCATTCCCACCTCATTCTCCAGTCCCAATAAGACCCAATAAGACTCATCCCACATAATTTATGTCCTAAAATTCATTGTAACAGCATTGCTAAAAAAGCACTAAAACTTGTGAATTTAATTCTACAAAGGTTTCTTTTCTGAGAATACTGTATTGCTCACTAGAGCTTACAAAATATACATTAGGCCAATCATAGAATATTGTTCAACTGTTTGGAATCCTTACCACATGTCGGATGTTACTACAATTGAACAAGTTCAGAAGTACTTGACAAGAAAAGTTTTGCACTCTTCTGCCCATAATAGAATACCTTAATGCTACTAGGCTTGAAATTCTTGGTTTGCATAGCTTAGAACTGCAATGCTTGCAATCAGATTTAGATATTGCAAACAAAATTGTACATAGTAAACACCTTACCTACAAATGATTTCTTTAGTTTTAATCATAATGTAATGCACGCAAATAATCACTTAAAATTTTAAACCACTTTAAACTTGATTGTAAAAAAAATATTTTTGTTACAGAGTTTCAAAGTCTGAAATATCTTATCCTGTTCTGTTGTCTCAGCTATTAACTTTGACACTTTTAATTTCAACTTAACTTCTGTGGATCTCATCCGATATTTAAAGGGTCCCTAAAGTGGTATGAGATTTGCATTAGCATGCCTATCATCCCTGTCATGTTTTAGTTCTTTCCTTTTGTTCATTCGACTCTGTAATTTTTGTTTGATGAATAAATAAATAAATAAACTACCAACTCACCTGCCCGTAGATGTCCTCTCTATTGTCTTCATACTTTTGCTGTATGCACTCTTCTAAGAAGTAAATGCGCAACTTAAGGCTGAAGTTCTCCTTCTTCAAGTCGTTGAGATGTTGAGACAGTGTACGATATCCATTAGACATGTTTGGGAATCCATGGGATGAAAGCCTTCTCACATCCCTTTCACTCGAATAATATGGTGAAGCAAAAAAGGCCAAGGAAATGGCTATCCTTGTGTAGGGGAGGTTTATTACAGAAGTGAACTCACCCTTTGAATATCAGCTGCACTGTGGAACTAAAAGCCCCCCTGTGCACAAGGAGCCTAAGAATCACTTGCTTTTTTTTTTTTTTTTTNTTGCTTTTTTTTTTTTTTTTTAATCTCAGGGAGGTATTTAAGAAATTCTTGGCAGAGACTCTCATGGACAAACGGACACATGTTCAAGTGGTGTAATTTGAGATAGGGATTGCTCTGTAACTCTGCTGATACTTCACAGCCATCCCACACCAACTGCAGGAGATTAGTAAGTCTGAGAGAAGTAACTAATTTGGCCATTAATTTTTCTCTTCAGGACTACAGGCAGATAATGACTGCAGCAGGTGTTAGGAAGGTAAGACAAAGTACAGCACCATGACAGAATACAAGAAGAATAGGAAGAAGCCCTCAAATTCTATTTCTGTGGACTAACAAGCATAAATATAAAACAGGAAAACATCAAGTGAATCTTCAAATAAGCCTGTGATTTGGGTTGGCAACCTTGCAAGTGGTGGTCGGTGGTCTAACAAATAATAGAAGCAAAACCCAGAATATGATGGGGCTCTGAGCCTCCATTCTCTCTTCTGAATTGTCTGCTTGCATTGCTAGAAAACAGATTTTTTTTAATTAAATTAATCAACAATCCTGCTCATTCAAAAGTAGAAAAAAATGGAGGCACTATTTTGAGGGAAATACAATTCTCATCTCAAGTGAAATTATGGTCATTGAGCAGCTTTTTGGCTTTGACTTTAATATTATCTTAAAGCAGCAGTGTCAAATTCAAGGCTCGCATGTCAGATTTGGCCTGCAATGTGATTAGATCTGCCTGCTTTAGAATTTCCCACTGGTTTAAGGAGAAATAATAAGAATTCTAGGATCCCACTTACTTTCTCAACAATCCACAGAGTCTGGACTTGTGCTCTGACACTCCCCTTAAAGCCTCTTGGAAGTCTCTTAGTAAGAGATGCCTCTAAGCTGGCCAGAACTTCAGCCTGGTCATGCATTGTGGAACAAGCCACATCCAAGTCCTCAAAGCACTTGGATTGAAATAACGCAAATATGTGGCTGCATTTATTTGCCTTGCTATATGGCATCAATATGTGCTAGGGAGGAAAGAGAAGATAAAGCCAGGTGAAGATAATTTGTTTCTCCTAGCCAGATTTTAGGTAAAATATTAGTTTTGTTGGAAGAAATATTCAGGTCCAATTCCAAGCTGGGAGAAAGGCACTGAAGAGAAAATGGAGGGTGGAGACTGATTGGAAAGAGGGTCCATTTATTGATGAACAGAACCACCAGTGTTAGTGATTCTAGGCAGCTGACAAAATGGAGGGGGGGGCTATACCTTCTTTGGGCTTTGTATCTGAGCTTCCTGTTCCTGTGCAAGAACATACCTTTCAGGGGTGGGATTCGAATTTCTTAACAACCAGTTATGTGGGCATGACCTAATTTGTGGGTGTGGCTTGATGGTCATTTGACTGGGTCAGTGTGGCTTGCTGACTGGGCATGGCTTGGTGGTCACGTGATTGGTTGGGCGCGGCTTGTATGTAAGTATTGTAAATATTTAATTTTTTATTAAAAAAGAGCAACTTTTACCCAAAATCAGGCAAAGCAAGCAGGCAGATTGAGTTGCTTGCAGAATCACAGATCTCTTCTATTGCTACAATCCATTGCCTTGATAGTTCTGCACTGAAAAAATAGAGAGAGCCGTTCAGTCCTAAAGGAAGGGTCAAAGTTCTCTGCTTTTAGAATTAGCTAGAAAGCAAGAAAATACCAAACAATTTTCTCTGCTTTCTACTAGATCTACTATCCCGTCAGCAGTCACAGATGATAGTTGAGAACAAGCTGATGGTTGGAGGGGGAAGGAAAAATAGGAACTTACCAAGAAAATTAGCGAAGAGGCACCAAGGCAGGCAAGATTGGATGGCACGCATACCAGTGAGTGAAGTGGGGTGGGGGTGGGCAGGGCAGGTTCCAGCCAGCAGCATGATTTGCCGGTTTGCCTGAACTGTGCAGAATGCGGCAACAAACAGTCTATAGTAACTGGTGCGCAAACAGGTTAGAATCTCCACTTTCTGTTTGTCCTTTTAATATTCGTATTAGTCTGTTTGTAAGATTCCCTATGGGGTTATGGTCGGGTTATCTCGGGATCTATATGAGGTGGCTCTAAAGGGTAAAATTAGGAAAGTTCGCAAAATCTTAAGACCGATGTCAAGAACAGAGCACGCGATTAAACAAACCCGGGACAAATTTGATGGGGAAAAAAAGGGGAAGGATGTGAAACGGGAGAGAAACAACTTTCGCCATCGCGTTGGTTAAACAGAGCAATGCATTCGCCGTTTTCTGTAACTCACTGTGCCCTTTTTTTCATACTCTCTAAACATTCCAGGCAAATACGCACGACTGAGGATTTTCATCCGACTCAAAAAGTTTTGAGCTGCACAAGAAACTGTTTGAGCGGATAGAAAGGTTCCAAACGGAGTCTATGTTCTCGTTAGACACTTCTGCTGACGCATGACAGGGAAAACGTCCTCGTTATAGCGTGCCGTACGTCATCCGTTGGTGTGGTCCGCGTATATCCACTAGCATCTCGGCTGCACATCCGCTCCAGTGGAAAACGGAACACCGGATGGGAATGCGAAACGGACACGGTGGAAATGGAAAATGCATCGCCGTTAGTAGCACGGAAATGTGAGAAAGGATGAAAGTGGATGCAGCTTCGATATATAAGCATCTGAAAATGGGAAAAAATGTTCATTCATAGGGGGGATGTATCTCGGATATTTTAGGATGTCTCGCAGGATGTCTAGAGGATGCAAAAGGACACCATAGAGAAACCCTATATATCTCCTATGAAAAAGGGGCGGGGGGGAAATACTACCTTGGAATCTTCACTTTCCAGTCCAGCCAAAACCCCCCAAGCCCCCAGTTTTGGGCCCCCCGAAAACCCCCGCTTTCCATCCTTCATCTTGCTCTCTGCTCTTTTGACCACAGCATCCACGTCATCCTCCACCATGGATCGTCGCACACTCCTGTTGTGGTAGCCACCCATCGTTCTAACACAGTGCGAAGCATTCTACCAGGGTCTTTCACCTGTTCCATCTGCAAGGAAAACGGAGGCGTCCAAGAAGTGTGGTGGGGTCGAAGATGGGATCGTTGGAGATAGAGCTGAGTAACAAGACTGTATAACAAGCTTGATGGTGGGAGCATCAGGAACGAAGACCCCTCGTGCAATTCCAGAACTTCCTGAGGATAGTGCCGAGAGCCCATGTTTGGGATCGAAGTTGTGGACGCTCGGCTGACACCCAGGTTGACACAAGGCAAACTCACTTCCGGCCCAGCTCCTGGACCTGTACTGAAGGTGGCACTACTTCTGCGCCACCGGTGGCCCTCCGGGACAGTACAAGGCGCAGTGCAGTAACGCCTGGAGGATGCCGCACAAGCACCATCAGCATTGTGGTCAAGAGAAGTGGTGCAGGCCATCAAATCGAAGAATACCTTGAAAGGAGCTTCCTTCCAGTGCCCTCCAGCTGAAGAAGAGATGGAAAAGAAAGTTTGCATGAGTCAGTGGGTATCAGAAGTGGAGCTTTCCCCCACAACCGTTGGAGCCACGTAGATGGTGAAGCACGTGACCTGCAAAGCTCCAAGCCAACTCAGGTTTCCAGTTATCACAACTACAAAGGGATTCTTCAGCATCATTCCTCTTCGCATGATCAATGCTGACCTACAATTTAAAGTACATTTCGATGCTTCAGGCAACGGCTATCTTAATTGCCCAGGTGATAACAGACGCCAGTGACCCTCAAGGAGGGGCTGGACATGTCAACCTTATCATGCGCTTCCCCAGGATCCAGACCCCCTGCCCAACGCACACAACAAGATGGTGCCCTAGCTTCATCAATGCAGGATTGAAATGCTTCATCCCATCCCGAACCGTACCTCATGAAAGCCCAACAGCTTTTCGCAGAATACCTCACCCGTGAAGAGAGGATCTTCACTAACGAGGCCTGTCCAGGGCAAGGCGGGTGAGGTGGAGAATGCTTTGGCATCCGGCCAACAGGTTCCAGGTACTTTTCTCACCAACCATAGCAACATTGCCCAGAGACAAGGTGAGGAACATCCATGGGAAAGGCTTGCGCATCTGCACAATCTCCATGCGCACCCACTACCCAGTTTGCAAAAACCAGCTTGTGGACCAACCCAAGGCAATGGGGCATGGAGCCTGGTGAATGGAGCAAGGGGGAAACCTGATAGATCTGTGGGATTGTGCAAGGCCCCAACAGAGCTTTCACGTGAAGGGAAAAGCAGCGCATACCTCCTGAAAACACTGGTGCAATCCCCAGCTGGAGCAGTTTGAGTGGAAAGAACAGGATGGTAGAAATGCTTAATGTGATTGCTTCCTTAGCCTTGTCTCCATCACACGGATTAGATTGTGCCATGTTGTTGAGTGGCCCTACAATAATAGGGGCAATTTAATAATGAGTTTTGTTTTTATGTTGAAATGTGGTTGATGGAATGATTGTAATTCGTTATGATAATAAAGGGCCATCAGGTGTGGCAACCTGGGAGCCTGGGACCAATACAGTCCCATATGCTTTGCACCCTGGAGGTTTATCTATCCCACAGCTATTACCATCCATAGGTATATCTGCCCATCCACAGCTATTACCGCTCCACCAGGTATCCCTTGCCCATCCAACAGCTATATACCCATCCCACAGGTATCCCTAGCCCATCCATTGCTTTCTCCTACCCATTCCCACCAGCAGCTAAAGGCTTAAACATTTTCTAAAGTTTCCACCAAAACTTTATTTTACTAAACACGAACTGAACCAAGTTTGTGAAGCAAAGATAGAACTTTATTAATAACAAACTGTAAAAGCAAAAATGACACAAAGTAAAAAGTGTCGCCAAGCAAAAGATAAAGTCAACAGGTAGCCACCCAGTCTCTAGCACTCTTGCTCAGAGTCCCCTCTAGGCATCCGCGATGGTCCTACAGGGGTGAAGGGTCCAGGTGCTTGTGGAGGTGGGTGCTGCTTGGAGGATGCTGATATGAGGTGCCCATTTGAGTGTGCCTGCGCCCCTGAGAGGACAACAGGGGATGGTGTGTCGAGGAAGCTCTCAGAGAGGCTGGCTCAGTCCTGTGATGTTGAGAGCCCCTTCCTCCAGTAAATGGGAGTGCTCAATCCCAAGACCGATGAAGATGTTTCTGAGCCGGGAACTTGGCTGTTGGGGTGGAGGAGGAGAAGTGTAGTGGGCTGTCTGGTCTGCAGGTGAGCAAGGTGTAGGCATTAGGGCTGGGCATCTGTGGCAAATGGGGTGGCCTTCCTGTGGCGTGGGTGGTCATCTGTGGCAACTGGGTGGCGTCTGTTGGCGTCGGTGGCATCAGTGGCATCAGTGGCATCGGTGGCGTTTCGACTGATAGTGGCCTGTGACTGGAAGGGCTGCCTGTTGCTGCTGGAACTCCTGGTAGCCGGAGCCTTGGTAGGTGAAGGGCCTTGTGAAAGAACTTGGGAAGGGCTGTGACATCAAACCTGGGGTGGAGGAGCACGACCTGGACTGGGTCGCGAGCGGTTATCTGGGCCTGGAGGGTTGTCACGAAGACGTGATCCTCTCCTTTATCACCTGGCTATTGGTGATTCGGTGAATGTCCATGAGGGGTCTGGTTTGACATAGGTGAGGAAGGGCTTTGGCAGTTTGAAGGATGGTATGTCGGTGTGGTAGCAGCTCGAGAGAGGGAGAATCTACGCTGCTTTTGAAGGTGTCCCCTAATCTCCAGCAGGACAAGTGTGCTCTGTGAGGTAGATCTGGGGGTGGGGGTGGGGGATTGGTTCCTGGTGGGTTAGTGCCAATCTTTCCTTTGCTCCAACTGCCACTCAGGGTGGTCCTCCACAGGCTCCGCATGGGGAGTGGCAGCTGTCGGGGGTCCTCCGTCGTGGGACACTCCACAAGATACTGCTGGACACAGGAGCTTGACTCTTGACCAGACAGAGGAACTGGCTCTCTGTGGGCTGCCTGAGAGAGAGGGTTCTGTCAGAGGGGCTGCTCCTTCGGTGGCGGGATCCACCCTCCAAGAAGCTGCACTTGGCCCCATCACGCAGGTCTTCCGTCAGCTTGACCGTGGCCTGGCCAGAATTTCTGAGTGCAGCTTCCCGTACCAGGTGTGGCATGGGCTTCCACCAGCCGAGGAGGACCTCGAAGTGTAGCCCAGCTCTCTGCCCTTCTCTCTCCAAGCAGCCTGCTTCCTCTTGGTGGTCTCGATAGAGCTGTGTCCCCTCGCCATAGATACTCGTTCTCCCTCAGCCATTCCCGAGCAGCCTTCATACCTCATGTTCTCTTAGCGATGGAGTATTGCTCCTCTCCTGTTCTCGGCATTATGCCTCTTCCCCCTCTGGCAGGAGCCTTCCTGGCCTCATTCAAGAGGGGCTTCAAGGGCTTCTGAGGAGCTGCTCCACCACACCCAAGCAGAAGCAGCGCAGCAGCAACAACAAAGTAAGCACAAAAGCAGGACCGAGCAGGACCAGCAGCACACAGCAGCACCCAGCAGTACCAGCAGCCACCAAGCAGACAGCAGGAGCACCAGCAGCACCCAGCGGACCAGGATCAGCAGCAGCAGAGTAAGCACCAGGAGCAACCAGGAGTACCAAGCAGGACCAGGAGCAGCACCAGCAAGAGTAAGGCACCAAGCAGAAGCACCAGGCACCAGGAGCCGTGCCAAGCAGAGGTAAAGCACCATCAGAAGCACAAGCACAGGGAGCAGGCGGCAGCAGAGTAAGCACCAGCAAGGAACCAGGAGCACAGGAGCAGCACCAGCAGAGTTTAAGCCTTTAGCAGAAAGACCAGCACCAAGGAGCAGCGCCAGCAGAAGTTATTAGCCCCAGCAGAAGCCCCGCACCACGGAGCAGCACCAGCCAGAAGCACCAGCACCAAGCAAGAGTCACCGCCAAGACAGCATGCGAAAGCCCCAGCAGAAGCAAAGAGTCGGGGCAGGGGAATGGGAAGTGGTGGAGAGAGTGTTGGTAGGGTGTCCCTGTCCTTCTTCGCCAGGGCCGGCAGCAGATGGCATAGCTTCTCTTCTTTCCCATGATTGTGTGGCTGGAGAATGTTTGTCTTTCAGCAGGTCTTTTTACGCCTCTGAATAGGTGACCTACTTGGCGAGCTGCATACTTTTTATATCCAACGGGCGGACGCAATGCATCTCCCGCAAGTTGCAGGTGAACGCTTCTGCATCTGCTAGCGATGCTGCAGGCATCGCTAGGTCCGTTGGATGCATCCGCGTCTAGTCCCGCTAACGCATCCACTCGTGCATTTCCGTTCCCTTCGCATGTGCATACTGCTTCGCTGTGCTCCGCGGAAGGCCCTGCGGATGTGCATCCGCTTCCATCCGCTTTCCATCAGCTCGGCTTCCATGAGCATCTGCTTTACATCCTGGCTAAACATTCCTCCCCCCGTCTGTTCCTTCCGTTGATTTTGTCGTCTGTTTATGCAAATTTTGAGGGCACTTTTGAGAGCGGATAAGAACGGAGGGAATAAATTTTCTCGGTCCGCTTGTGTCCTTTTTTACATTACTTTTTTGCAATCCGTCGGCCTAGATGTGACAGGCACCCTTTAACATTAAGGAACCTTGGGTGGCCTTTAAGGTATGCCACATTGAAACTTCATTGGTATTACCGTCTCCTCAACTTGCAACTTTTTCTTCAAATTTTAAACCCAAGTATCATCAGACTTGTGTGGATGTGTTTTTCCAAGCATTTTTTGATTGGTAGGAATAGGGTCCCATTCTTTTAGAGGCAGGTCAATTAACACTAAGGGTCATGTAGGTTTGTTCAGATTGGAAGAACCAAGTTTAGGGCAAACTGTCTGCGTCTCGTGAATATTGAGATGTTCATGTTTGAAAAACCCTTTTTCCACTTCTGCTGAAACTTACAGCAATTGTTTCTGACAATATCTTATTTTGCCTCTTTGTTAAGTACTAGTCAGAAAATGTAGGCAATATTTCATGGATATTCTTTGTTAAACCATTATCTACCAAAGTCTTCTATGACCATAGTGTTAATAACAATGTTTGTATTGGGAAATTTCACCAAAGTGCAGAAACAAATTGCTTTCCTTTTAGCTGCTCCCTGTCCCAGTAGGATACCATTTCTTAAATAATTCCGTAATTCTGGCTTTCCAAAAAATTGAAGAAATTGTTAATTTATTTATGTTTGTTGTTGGAAATTTGGCCTTACCTGTTTATTTAAATTTATTCATAATCCATTAGTTTTTTTCTTCAAATTTTGTTTTAATGATTGCTTTCTAAAACAGTCTTTTCACCGCGGAAATCCAAAAAATGAATGATTTTTGTTAACAAAATTTTATAATTTTGACGGTTTCAGAAGTAATTAATTTCATGCAACTTTTCTTTTGCGTATGGACGCTTTCCCTTTGTAAGCATTTTCAAAATGCTTTAATTGATCTGTTGAAGTTTAAAAATCCACCCCTCTCCTAGAAAATGAAAATATTTTACAAAAATACTAGAAAAGACAGAATATTTCCCCTAAAAGAAAAGTAGAACGTCAGAGCAGAAACTCAGCTCCCCACCTCTACTAATGTACCATTACTCACTGGCCTGGGGTCCAGTCTATTTCAGGGGTCGCCAAATTTTTGGAACCTCAGTGACGACCAAACTCATAATTTTAAATCCTAGGGGGAGCCACTAATATGCCATTTTTATGATGGGTGGCTTGCTGACATTGGTTGGGGAGAGAAGAGTAGAGAGAGAGAGAGAGAGAGAGAGAGAGAGAGAGAGGAGAGCGAGAGAGAGAGAATGAATCTAATCCTTCTCTTCCCCTCCGTGCTCTCTCTCCCCACGCGCACCCACAGAGGCAGGCGGTGGGATCAAATTTCTTGAACAAGCCTGTTTCTGTGACTGTGGCCTAAACTTGTGGGTTGTGGCTTGGTGGTCGCATGTGGGACTGCTGGGACTAATGGCTTGTATGTAAACATTAATAAATATTTATATAATATTGATTTTTTTATATATAAAAAAGCAACTTGGTTAACCCCATCAGGCAAAGCAAGGCAGGCAGATTGAGTTGCTTCACAGAATCATTTAGAAATCTATTTCCCATCGGCTACCTGATGTCTGTCATTTTATAAATTGTGGCTTTTGTCATGAGTCCTGCACTGAATTAATAGAACTTCGAGGTCTAAGGTAGGGTCAGATCTCTACTTAAAAGCAGAACGAAGATCTAAAGAGCTATGCTAAGAAAGGCAGAAATGCAATTGTATTTTCCTGCTTTCTTAGTGAATCTAAATCAATCAGCAGAACAGCGAATTGGTCAGGGGGAAAAAAGGAAAAAAGCAAACTAGTCAGGCAAGTTTTTGCCACGGTTAGGAGTTGATGTGGGCGGGGAGTAAATTCCTGTTGGGCGTGCTGGCAGCAAATGTTATCCTGTGCAGCCTTGATTTAATTGTTTGGGGGGGGGTGTCTCTGGGGATGTATATTTCATCTGGTTGGGCCCAACCAAGTGGGGCTCAATCTCACTGGTTTGGCGACTTGTTATTGGAATATAAGTCACGCTAAAAGGCCCTGTCAGCATTCTGCCCAATGATGAAAACGTTAAGTAAAAAGGACACAAACGACGAGAAATAAATGTTCTCATCCGTGTTTATCCCGGTCTCAGAAGAAGGGGGCAAAAAATTTTTGGCATAACGGAGCGGATCATCACGGAAATGGAACGGGATTGCGAGTGGATGGATCGCAGAGCAGATGGAAAGCCTGATGCGGAACGGAATGCCTCATGCTGGATGGAAGTGGGATGGGAGCAGATGCCCTTCCCGCTAGGCTTCGTGGGGCCTCAGCCAAAGCGGCGCGGAAACACGATACAGCAAGATTGCAGAGCGGATGCTGACGGAATGAAGGGAATGAAGTGAAAGCCTCAGCAAACCTTGCCCGCCATCCCTGGGCAAAGAAGGGACAGGGCCACCTCTCCCACCCCTGTCCCTGACTCTGCTTCTGCTAGGGCTTCTGCTGGGGCTTCTTGCTGCTGCGGGCCTCGCTCGTTTTCTGGTGCTGGAGCTTTCGTGTGGCGCTGCCTTCCTGGCGAGTGGTGCTGGGTTTGCTCGTCGCTGTCACGTCTGCCTGAAGTTGCCTGCGCCTGGTTGGGTAAGATTGCTTCTGCTCATGCGCTTACTACGCTGATAAGCTGCTCCTGGCGGTGGTGCTTCTGCTCGTTTGCTTGAACATTTCTCGCGCTGAAGCTACGCCTTCCTTTCATCCTGGCTCTGGAATCGTCGCGAGCTTGTGGTTCCTGCGTCGAGTGCTCCATCTGGTCTTGCTGCACGTATTTAACACTGCTCGAGGCTGTCTGCTTGTGCTCCTGTGTTTCCCTGGCCTCGTGCTCCTGGTCTTAGCTGGCACGCTGCTGGTTGCTTACTCTGCTGCTGCTGGATCCTATGGTCCTGCCTGGTTTCCTTGCTGCTGCTGACTGCTGCTTGCTGCTGCTGCGTGCTGAGGATGATGATGATGATGAATTCCTGGCTGGTGCTGCTGGCTGCTGCTGATGATCGAAGTGAGATGACCTGCTGCCTTATGCTGCTATTGTGGCGTAGATTGTGAGGTGTTGGTTCCGTGCTGCTGGTCTTGTGCTAACGGTCGTCCTAGCGTGATGTGGGTGTGTATCTGCTAAAGGGCTGCCGATTGATGAATGATTATGATTCCTGCTGGGGTGAGATAATTGATGATGATGATTTCCTGCTGGTTCTGCTGCTTGCTGCGCTGGTGTTGAGGAGCAGCCACTTACCTACCTGGGGAGCCCCTCTTTGATGAGGGCCCTTTCTGGTCCTGGCCAAAGGGAGGAAGAGCGTATGGTGACAACGGGAGAGGAGCAATACTCCATTCGAGGAGGCACACGAGGATGGGGTGCTGGGAGTGGCTGACGAGAGGAATGACCTATCGGTGGGCGGAAGGGGACGTCGGCTGTACAGGGACAACCAAAAAGGACAGCAGGCCTGCTTGCGAGAGAGAAAGGTGGACGATATGGGCTACACTTCAGAGGTGCCTCCTCGGGCTGGTGGAGCATGCACAGCCTGGTACGGGAAGCTGCACCGTGGAAGAAATCTGGCAGGCCACGGTTACGCTGACCGGACAGAGAGACCTTACGGTCATGGCCAGGTTGCAGCCTTCCTGGAGGGTGAATCCGCCACCCTGAGAGCACAAGGACCCACTCTCAATGACTACCCTCTCCTCTCTGGCGAAGCCTGAGCTGAGGCCAGGTCTCTTTTGCGGCGAGAGTCAGTCCTCTCTCTCAGCGCCAGGTTTCTCTCCTGCTGAGGCGTGCCACATGCCGCACGCGAAGAAGCTCGCGGACAGCTGTTGTATAACCGTGGTGGAGCGCATCGGAGGAACCTCCCTGGTGTGGTGGAGAAAGGAGACGTCGACGTCCACCACAGGCCTAACCCGCATCACCCCAGCTCCACTCCACAGAAAGGCAGCGAGCCAACAGCAGGAAGGGGCAGAGGCCACACTTCCTGCTGGAAGATCAGGGACACCAATCCGCACCAGCATAGATTCCTCTCTCAGCTGGTCCACACCGACTCTCAATCTCCAACCGCGAAGCCTTTCTTCATCCTATGCCTCAACCTAGACCTCCCCGTGGACCATTGGCGGAACCGCCAGTACCAGGTGGTGGAAGGACCGGATCCCCGAGCTGCTTTCACAACCCTCCAGAGTCCAGAGAACCTGCTCCCACCCAGTTCCAGGCTCTGCTCCATCCACCCAGGTGATGTCCCCTCCATTCCAAGGGCTTTCCACATCCCCCCCCGCGCCCCTCACCTAACCAGGGCTACGACTACCAGGAGGTCCACAGCAACAGCAAGCACCCTTCCCAGATCCAGGCACAGAGCATTGGATGAAAACATGTGCCACCGTTCCCACTGATGCCACCGATGCCACCCACGACACTGATGCCACCAATAGCCACCGTGCCACCCATTGAACACTGATCCACCTTAGCCAAACCCAGACACTTATGCCACCCACGCCACAGATGCCACCAACTTAAACGCCAGTCTCACCCAGCGCAGACCAGACAGCCCATACATTTTCTCCATTCCTCCACCCCGCATCCCCTCAAAGCCCGGCTCCAGTACATCTGTCGTCGGTAGTGGGCTGACCACCCATGGCATGGAGGAAGGAACTCTCAACATCAGGGGCTGAGCCAGCTGTCGAGAGCTTTTCTCAACAACACCGTCACCTGTTGTCACTCATCGGGGCCAGGCCACTCAGTGGGCGCTTTCGACCAGCACTCCCTTGCACAGCCACTCCACAGCAACCTGGACCCGACTTCACCCCTTGAGACTGGGTAAACACCTCAGAGTGACCAAGAGGAGAGTGCCAGAAGACTGGCTGGACTGGGGCTACCTGTTGAAATTTATTTGGACACTTGACTTGGGTCATTTTCTTTTACAGTTGTTGTTCAAATAAAGTTTATCTTGATTTACACACTTGATTCATTTCTTTTTTTTAATAAAGTTCTTGGGGAAAAAGTTAGAATTGGTTTAAGCCTTTCATGCTATGTGGGATGGGTTAAAGAATAGCAGTGGGGTGGGCACAGGGATTTACCTGTGGATGTGGTAATAGCTGTGGGATGGCAGAGGGAGTAACCCTGGTGGGATGGGGCCATGGATACCCTCTTGATGGGTAATAGGCTGTGGTGATAGATAAACCTCCAGTGCAAGCATAGTGGGACCTGTATGGTCCACCCTCCCAGGTGCCACACCTATGAGCCCTTTATTAATCAATAATAATGTAATAATCATCCACACAATATCAAACAACAAACACAACTCTTTTATTAAATCCTGATCATTCGTAGGTGCCACTCAACATACACGGCCCAATCTCATCAGTGTGATGAGACAGGCTTAAGGAAGCATCCATTAAGGCATACTATCATCCTGTCCTTGCAACTCCACCACTTCAGCTGGGGAAGTTGCACCAGCTGTGTTCAGGAGGTTCGCTGCTTCTTCCCCTTCAGTGTGGCTCTGTTGGGGCCTTGGCACATCCTCAGTGTCGTATCAGGTTGAGTTTGCCCTTTGCCTACCAATTCCTGCAGGGCTCCATGATCACATTGCCCTGGTTGAGGGTTGCCACAAGCCCTGTTCTGCAAGACTTGATAGCGGTGCGCATGAGAATCTGTGCACGGAATACAGCAACCTTCACGATCCCTCCTCACCGGTCTTCATGGATGCTGCATGGTGGTGAGAAGTTACCTCTGGACCTTTTGGCCAGGATCCCAAAGGCGTCTCTCCACACCGCTTGCCTGGACAGCCTGTAAGCTTTGAGAGGATCCCTCCTTTCTTCACGGGTGAGGAGTCTGGAAGTGCTACCGGGCTGTCATGTAGGGGTACGCATTCTGAGGGGAGAAGGCGTCCATCCCCCACGATGAAACGTAAGGCACATCTTGTGTGTCGTTCGGGACAGGGGGTTCTGGATCTGCGAGAAGCCCATGATGAATCGTTTTGCGTTCCCAGCCCCTCCTTGAGGTCACTGCGTTGGTAGCCTGGGCATCTGAAAAGGAAGACCCTTGCTGAAGATGCGATTACATGAATCTTGTTGTCCAGCATTGATATGGCGAAGAGGACGATGCTGAAGAAGCCCTTGTAGTTGAATAAGTGGACCGCCGACTTTGCTGGCGTTTGCAGCCACAATGCTTGCCATCTTGGCTCCAACGTGTGGTGGGAAGTTCACTTCTGATACCACTGCTCCTGCAAACTTTCTTCCATCCTTCTTCAGTGGAGGGCACTGGAGGAGCTCTTCCATGATTCTTCGATGATGGCCTGCACCACTGTCTCTGACCAACAAATGCCTGAATGGTGTTGTGGGGCTCCCTCCAGCCTTACTGCATGCTCCTGTAAGGGGTCCCTGGGCCATGGTGGCGCAGAGTGAGTGCCACCTTGACCAGGGTCCAGGCCTTCAATGCACAAGTGTCTTCGTTACCTGAGCCTCCACCAGTCAGCTTTGTTGTACAGGTCCATACTCGCTGCTCTTCTGGCGATCCATCTTTGACCCAGACCGCTTCTTGGCCGCCTCTTTTCTTCCGTAGTAAGTTTCACAGAGCCTGTAGATGGCTTTCGCACTGTTGGCAGAACGATGGTGGTTGCAAAAGGACTTTGTTCTGATCCACAGTTGACATACTTGATCGCGTGGAAGAGGAAGAGCTCAGATGAAGGCTGCAGAGTCTGCACCAGCTGGGCTGCTGGGCTGAAAGTGAGATCCAGATGAGTTGCTCCCCTTTTTTATAGGCAGTAGTAGGTTTTCCCCTAGGTGTCCCTCTCTGGCAATTCCCTAGGCAATCACCTCTAGACCTCTTTAATATCTGAGAATAGGTCCCTCTGCGAACTTCTTTTCCATTTTTAAATGCCTTTGTATGCGTGCTTCATCCGCTTTCCATCCCTTTCTCACGTCAAGTTGCTACTAGCGTGGCTCGGTGTTCCGTTCCGCGTACCGTTCCGCTTCCCTCCCTGCGTCCGAAGCAGAATCGAGTTGTGCGGATGCGCAGCAGATGCCCTAGCGGATATAGCAGATCGTAACCGGCATGCAGAACGGATGCCTAGTGTAAGCCTAAGTTGGATGCAGAACGATGCATGGATACTTTTTCGCTGAATAAGTTTTTGAGCAGTTTCAAAACTTTTTGAGTGAAATGAAAACAACGTCATAAACGGATGCTGTGACGGATAGAGGGGATGAAAAAACGGATGCAGTGAGTACAGGAACGGATTACAATCACATTAACCAACGGATGACAACGTGTTTCCTCCATTTTTACATCCCTTCCATCCGTTGGGTGCAAGTGTGACAGGGGCTTAAGAGGTATTTGGGTCTTAAAAAATATACTAACCGATAACATCTTTAGTACTATAATCTAAGGGAATGCAAGAAATCATGCAATTGGGTGTGGTTTCTCTCAACAGCCATAAGATGGAAGCCAGAACCAACCTGGGTTGTTTCATCGTGGATCTCAGAAAGAGAGTGTGTCTATCTCTGTCTTCCTATCTGTTGGAAAGTATGCTGTTTTGCCCTATTTCATTCTAAACTGAGTGAATAATTCCTGATTTAAGTAGTAAGTCCGATACTGAACTGTTTTTTGACACTGGACTCTGAATTATTTGGATTATAATCCTGATTGAAACTGACTGGATTTTTAGACTGTGAGAATGACGCTTTTTGGGACTGCCTATTTTCGAACTAATGCTTTAACCTTTCTCTGGAAGTAAAAACATGTTCCTTTACTGTACAGGTGTATCTGTTGTACTCTGTGTATATTATTCCACACACTACTCTTTCTAGTAACGTGCTCCCCTGTAATGCGCTCATTCTCCTAATCGGATGAATTACCTCCAACAGCAACCCCTGGTCTATTTTACAATAACAAAGATTTAACTCCAAGGTAGAGTATAACAGGAAAATGCCAAAGCTCTTTTCATTAATTCATGCATCTTAACCAAAGGCTCAACAAACCTGGGACTCAAGACAGCCTACAGAGTTGCGCCCTGTATGTCCCAATAGGAATCTGACAACAAAAGCTAAATTTCCAAATCTCCAACAGACTGGTATACAACCAAGGGTCTCTAAGCATCTTGCCCTCTTTCTTTTTCCTTCAGCTCCACAACGATCTTGAAAGTATGTGGATGGCATCCTTTTCACTTCGAAGCTCCAAGCCATGTGGTCCTGTCCACCATTAACCATCTTTTCCCAAGTAGTCACCATGTTTTCCAGTGTCCTTTCTTCCCATTTTGAAGCTAACCCAGCAAGGACTATTTCTGTCCAAACAAGATCTTAGCA
>BHFT01068415.1:0-13026 GCA_004320025.1 Laticauda laticaudata
TATAAACCAGGATAGACATTTTAATACTGTCTCTTTAAGGGAATGCTAAAATTGTAATTGGGTGTGGTTCCACAAACGGCCATAAGATAGAGCCAGAAATCTGGATTGTTCTGTTCTCCTGTTGTTGAGTGTTGCTGTTCCTGCATTTCCCTATTGACTGTTGCTGATCATAGTTCTTGGATTTTAGTCTGTTACTGAACTGTTTGTGATACTGGACTTTGTTTTTGGATTATCCCCTGGACTGCTAGAACTGTGTATGACTTGGACTGTGTTTGGACTTTGTTTAATTGTTTACTGGAAGTAAAAACCTACATTTTACTATACAGTGTATCTGTGTGCTGGTTGTGTGTTATTCCACACCAGTCTCACCAGTCTCACCAGTCTTCCTGTGTGCACTCATTCTCCTAACGGGGAATTACCTCAACATGGGTGCTCCAACACTGAAGGCTTTTAAGAAGAAACTGGACAGCTATTTATCAGAAGTAGTATAGATCTCCTACGAGAGCAAGGGGTTGGATTAGGTGGTCTCTAAGGTCCTTCCCATCTCTATTACTGTTATTGTTACATCCCTAGAGCAGCTCTGCAAGTACAAACAGTGCTGCAATGGAATCGCTGGCCAGGACAACCAAGTTCTGCTCATGAAAATCCCTCCAGATGTGCCAGGTGGCAGCCAGCCTCTAGTTTTGGCCACACAGCTCGCAGGGCTGCTGTGTATGTGGTGCCAAAGAGCAGTCACTCTGCAAGCTGCACAGCTACAGAGCAAGATGCTGGGTTGCTATGGAGATGGGTTGGTTGCTGTGGTTACAGTAACAGAGACCGTCATCCTGCCTGAGGATGTCCTGTGGAAACCCCAAGCTCAGCATCAGGATTGGCTGCTGCCCAGTGAACAAGTTAGCAGGGAGAGAATGGACTAGGTGGGGGGGCTGCTTCAGGCCAGTCCTTTGTTGCAAGCAGGGTGGCATTGGCAGAACCCCCCCCTCCACAAGCTCTACCTCCAGCTCCCCTGTCCTCCCGCTGAGCTGTGTTCAGGGCACAAAGACCTTCCCACCTTCCATGGTGGCCCCACACATGTACAGAAAGGCCAGGCCAGTGCAGAAGAGCCTTCTTTGCAGGAGCAGTCTACCAAGGAATGGACCATCACACTCTGGCACTCTGGGAGCTGGAGCTGCACTTCCTGCCCTTCGCACAGGCTCAGTGACCAGGCTTGCCTCCCCCCCACTCAGTGCCAAACTTGCAAACTGTGACTAGGCAGAGCAAAACCAAAAGCTGAGGAGCAAAATGGAGAGCTTGGCACTCTCGCTCGCTCTCCTCTTGCTCTCTGTGAAATGAAAGAGCAGTTTGATTCTGAAAGGGTAAACAAGCATGAATTCACCAGGCCAGCCTTTCTCAACCTTTAAGAACCATGGGAATAATTCCCAGGTCTCAGGCAACCCCAACAGCCAACACACAGCATGTGAAGCCTGCCACCACTGGGTCAACTCTGAAGCTGGCCTGACCGGTACCATTTTGGCCACTTCAGTGTTGCCACCCTGGAGGGGAGGGTCAGGGAGGGAGGATTCGAGAGAGGGATTTTTGTAGCCAAAACAAAATACTTTCTCTTGGGAACCAAGGACATTGTCACACCTGGTCTGAAGGAGGCAGAGTGATGCCACCCGGTCGTCGGACAGCACGGCGATTGGACCCTGGGACTGTTCTGAGAAAGGGGGAAATCTTTTACTTTTAACATGGTGAAAACTGTGGGAGTTTTCAGAGTTGGTTTTTGCCAGATACGTGCCAATATATTTCCGATACAAGTAATTTGAGGAATTCAATTGCCTTGGAGTCTTGCCTGCAATGGATTTATTACTTGGAACCCTGACATACTGCTTGCACTGCAGGGCACATAAAAGTTCAAACAACCATGTTTTGTTCCTATCACAGACCTCACGGAGCTTCAGTGAGAGAGGCTGATCTACATTGTTATGAATGACCATGAAACTCGGAGTAACAGAATCGGAAGGGACTTTGCAGTGTTTCTAGTCCAGGGATCCCCAAGGCCTGGGCCACAGTCTGTTTCAAACCTGGCCATGTGACGGCCCAGTGCGTACGAAACTCCGCTCGCCCAAGCAGAGGGCACTCCCATGCAAAGCTGCTTTTGAGTGAATGGAGCTTTGTGCAGGATCACTCACGCTCACACGCAAAGCTCCATTCACACCAGTGGAGGGCAAGTGTGCCCACAGCCTGCACCAATGAGCTGTGCATGCCTGAGTGCACCTGCCACCCACACACCCATACACCCATGCCAGGCCGGCAAGGTGGAAAGGTTGGGGACAGGAGGGAGCAGCTTCTTGCCCTTGGGAGTCATCAGTGGAAGATGGGGGGGGGCAGAAAGGTGGGTGATAGCTGAAGAACCAGGAAGGTGTCTGTTCCGTCCGGAAAAATGCCTTTTATAGGTTTTTCTAGCCAATGACAGGTATTTAATATTTGCCGCCTTTGAGCAGCTATGTGGATTGGTTCCTTTTGAACCAATCCCCATTCAAGTCCTTTAGCCAATCAGAAAGCTGTATTTAGGAGTCTACTATTCTTTATACAGAACAGTGTCCATCCTGAAGGGGGGAAGGGCCACCTGGGGAAGAACCTCCTGGGCTGATGGGAGGGAGGGGAGCCATTGCTTGTGCTGCAAGGAAGTCTGCTCCGATGCGCACCTGGGAAAGGAAAGAACCAGACAGCACGGCTGCCTTTGTGCTTGAGATGCTCGCTCTGGAATGGAGCATTTTTGGGGCGTGCCAAAGGTTTTGGGTCCTGGAGATGCTGGACCTGGAACGAAGGGGAAAAGTTGAGGAGGCGGCAGCGCCTGCAGGAAGACACGGGATGGATCCTGCCTTAAATGGGCAGGCAGGCGGAAGATGGTGAGGAGGCAGAAGCTGCTGGGAATAGGGAAGTTATGGCAGCACCAGGGGGAAGCACAGGAGGAAAAAGCGAGATGAGGAAGAGGCTGCCGAGAAACAACGCACATAAAGATCTGTTGCCAAACATAAAGATTGCACAATGTTTATCCAGTTGTGCACAGCTGCAGATTCCAGTAAAGGAGAAAAAGGAAAGTAAGATCAAAAGAAGCAACCGGTAGAGAAACTGAGGGAAATGTTGTCAGAAATAAAAAATGAAACCACTCAGGAGCAAGGGGTTTAAAAACAGATCCTGAGAAGGCAGGATCGGCCTGAGGCTCCCCAGCTGCAGCCTGGGCCATGCGGCCTTCAAGAAATACCAGTGGGGGCTGCGGGGGCTCACGTGGTAGGACGCTGGACCTGCCCACCCTGCCGAGGTCAGCAACTTGATTCCCACCCCGGGCAAATAAACCGCGGAAGTGACAAAAAGCCTCCCCCATGGTCTGACGGCATCCAACATCACCCCAAAAATTTCCTTTCAGAGAGCCAGGCAGCCCCCTCGGTGACCCCTGGCTAACGCCGCGAAGGAAGACCAGTGGGGAAGGGGGCTCCTGCTCAGGCCAGCCCTGCAACCCCTTCCTGACCTCCTCTAGTTGACCAAGGACCAGCCCTGCCGGAACAGCCAGTCTGACCCTTTGCCTTTGGGGCCTTGGGTGGCCCCTTGCCCTGCCCTTCCTCTTCCCTGCCGAGGCCAGGATCCGCTCCTTCTCCCAGTCACTCTGCCTGCAGATCTGCAGGTCCACAAACGTGCCCAGACCACAAACGTCTAGATGACCAGGTGACCTTTTAGGAGTCAGCTGGAAGGAATCACTTGAGAATAGCCTCTGCCCCCCGCCCCCAACCAGGAGAATGACAGGAGACGGGCATGCAACGTACCTTCCCCCACCCCACACGCCCAACCTTCCCCCCAGCCTCCCAATGTCAGGTTCAACACAGAGCACAGCAAAGGGTGTGGCAGGAGTGCGTTTATGCAACAATCACAGGCATTTCCCCATCCGAACTTGCCATTCGACCCTCCACAAGTCAGCAGAAACCGTGGTGATGCTATTCAAATCCTGAAAAGCCTGCAGTGAATCCCACGGCGTCCCCCCAGCACGGAGTCCTTCTGTTTCTGTTTCGCGGAGCTCTTAAGGCCGCCCAACAAGCACCCAGGGCTGCCATGAAGCAACAGCACCCGGGTGGGATTGGGACTTTGACTTCATCAGGAACCCCCCCACCCCCCCCAATTGCCGGTGAAGATCTGCGGCCGAATGTCTGCATTTCCGGACTGAATGCTGAGCAGAGGAAGCGTCAGAGTTCATTGTGCTGGAGGCCTCTGGAAATTCTGCTGGACAAATCTTGCAAGTGTTTCTTGACCTGGGAGAACAAAACAGAGTTTATTCATCCTAAATAGATATTAGACATTTCAGTTATAATTTTAATTTATTCAGTTTACATCTTCCAACAACACTGCCGTTTCATTTTTTAAAAAAAACATGTAATGTTTCCTCCTCAGGATTTTAAAACTACAGGATGTGAATGTAAAAATGAGGAAAAAAGAAATTGTAAGATTACTTTCCTTAAAGCCCGCCCTCGGTTTTTACCTCCTAAAGGAAAACCCTTCTTGTCTCATTTTTGCACTGGGCGCCTGTTGCCTCCTACACCCCGAGCGCCAGGGCAAGGCTGCGATGGGCTGGGTTGCCATGCGAGAGAGAGAGAGAGGCGGCAACGGCCCCGGGAAGGAGCAGAGGGCACCGCCGGCTGCCAGCCTGACTGGGAATCCCCCACCCGGCCCAAGACTCGGTTTGGAGCTACCCAGAGCAGCCTCCTTTCCAGCCTCCTGAAGCGGCTCCACGGAAGGCACCCCTCTGCTCCAACCGGTGCTCTGCAGGCAGGCGGGGGTGGCAGGCGGCCTTCCTACCAGGGGAGGCCCAGCAAGCGATGCCGAAAGGCTGGCTGAGGAGCCACAGGGGTTCCCGGCTGCTGAGGTCCCGGTGGGAGGCAGCCCATTGTCCCAACAGCTCCCTTTGGCTGAGGGAAAAGTAGCTGGGCTTTTGCCAAGCCCCCCCGCCAAAAAAAACCCAGGTGCATTTATCTTCTCCCAATGGTCATATCTGACGGTCTCTCTTCACGGGAGGAGGTGGGTTTGTCCCCTGAAGGAGCCTCTCTCAGGCTCAGCCCAGGGCCAACTCCAAAAGGACCTGGCTGAGCTGCTCTGCTGAGGTGTGTCCTCTGTGTTCGCACGTAATCCTGACTTCTCTGCCCTGAAGGTCCCCGCAGGGGCTCAGAGGAAAGGTACACCCGCAGGGCAGGAGCTGGGGAGCGCCCCACGGGAAGGCTCCTGGGCTGACCCAGGGGCCCCTCGCCCAAGGGCCACTGCAGGGTTCCTCTCTTGTTCCAGGCCAGGGTCGAAGCTTGTGGCAGCGGAGGGAAAGGGCTTCCCAGGGCTTGGAGCCCCCCCACCCAGACCAGACCAGCTGCTCTCCCCCCTCCATACATTTCAAGGGTGGTTTAGGGATACCGACTTTGATTCTTCACTTCTGCTACAATGATTTCCTGGTTTGGGATTTTTTTCTGAGGCTGGAGGTCGGATGGGTGAGGACGTAGCAGCTTCTCTGCCCCTCCCAGGGGGGCTCCCTGCTGCCCACCTTGTAGCCCAGCTCCTTCGTCTTCTCTTCCAGCATGGCATATTTCTCCTTGTTGCGGCCAAGATGCTCCTTGTCCCCTGTTCCTTCCACATGCTTCAGCTTCTGGTGGGAGATCTCCAGCTGCTTCTGATAGTGGTGATGCTTCTCCACTTTGGCCTCAAAATGCTTCAGCTCCTCCTGGAGTACAAAAGATGCCCTGGTCCACATGGGCGCTCGTCACGCAGCCACAAAACCCCCCAGCTGCTCTAAGCCACACCAGCACTTGCCCCCTCCTGCGTGCACAGCGGCATAACCGCACAAACCGTCTCAGCTACAAACAGGACAACCACCGAAGCCCCTTCAAAGAGTGCAGGGGGGAGGGAAGGGGGGGCAGCTGCTCTAGTTACAGAAGACTCCCTGACCAGACCAGAGACAATACATTGGGCAGTCAGCTGAGATCACCCCAAGTGTGCAAAGTTACAAGTCCGAGAACTTTCTCCAAACAAAGGCATTGCCTGGACATCCAGCTGTGGGGGACACCGCCAGCGCTGACCAGGTGGCCGGATTCAATGGCCCCTCTCCCTTCTATGGGTCAGCCACAGGTCCGCAGGGGCTTTCAGGACCCCTGGGAAGAGTGAAGGGCAGAGGCCCTTGGGGAAGGGGCCACCAGCTGCCCAGGCCTGCGAGAGAGCCGCCCTCTCCTCTTCCAAGGGCAGAGCAGGGGGCTGGCATGTCACGCAGGAGCAAACGGGGTAACAGATGCGCTCAGGCTGCCTACCCGGAGGGATTCAAGCTCCTGCGCTGTGAAGTTAGTGGACTGAGCCAACTCCCACAAGTCAATCACACGGGGCTCTTCGAAGTCTAGAGGAGGAAAAGACAAGACGCATTTCCAGGGCTCTGCTGGGATCTCTGTGTCTGGGAAGGACTTCCACAAGGCACCTTGCAACGGGACTTGGAAGAGGCAGCCAAAAAAACCGAAGCGCCTTCTGTGCAAAAAGGCAGAGAAAAAGCACGGGGCCCCTGGGCACCGGCGGTTAGAAGCAGCCTGAGACCACCTGGCCTTTCCTGGGCTGGGGCTCCTGTCCCAAGGCCAGCCTGGAGTCCCAGGGCCCTTCCTGCCCCCTCTGGGCAGCTGCAGACCTGCCTCCAGAGCCTCCAGGCAGTGAGCCCCCTTTACATCACCTAAGAGGGGGGAGACCCTTGGCTGCTTCCCCCCAGTGCCTGGGGGCCCCTGGGGAGGGGGGGAGGGAGCGCCTACCACTGGCGGAATCGTAGCCCTGGTGGCTGACTTTGCGCAGGCGCTCGAAGCCCTGGTTGATGCTGTGCAGCTGCTCCTTGAGCTCCGAGTGCTTGCGATGCAGCAGCTCCTTCCTGGCTGCGCTCTCTTCCTCCGCCGGGCGGTCGATCGTGTTTTTGTGGACATCTGCAAGGAGAGGAGTTGGCACCAACTGCAGGCCCACCCAGGGCCCAGATCCCCGATCTCGCAGCACAGGTGGGGCCTCACTAACCCCTCCTGGATGAACAATCACCAAGGCAGAGCAGGAAACCGGGGGTGGGGGGGGAAGTGTCTTGTTCAGAACCAAATGGGAGGAAGCAGTGCCCAGCGGTTTCGCAGAGAAAGGCTCTGCAGGGGCCCTGAAACTCTAGCAAGGATGGTGGGCACAGGAGATCAGGGGCTCCCTCGGGCACCAGCCCTCATGCCGGGTCTTCTTCCCGCCAGGCAGGGACCTCAAAGCCAAAGGGAAAGACTGGGAAGCAGCCCCGGGTACTGGCTTCCTGCTGAAAGACTGCTTCACTCAATGACAGAGCGCCTGAGCCAGCCGGGCGCCCTAAGGCGAGACTCTGCATGCCTGTCACAGCTCAGGGGGCTTTGCTGCCCCCCCCCCCAAGTCCCTGGGGGCTCATCTCCCTCCCTACCTTCCGTCCGGCTCACAGTCTCCAGCAGAATGCTGTATTCGTGGACTTTCTCTTTGTGGTGCTGGAATTCCCTCCACAACCTCTCCAGTTCCTCCTCCGAGAACTTCCCGGAGCTTTTGGCCTTGGAGAGAGAAAGCAGGAGGGTTACTCCTCTCTGCCAAAAAATGGTCCCAGTGGAAGAGTTGCTTCCGAAAACTTTGCAATGGGATACTGAAGATACATTTTCCCGGGAATCTTACGTGGAGCATGCAATAATGTAGCTGTGGTTGATATTAAATGTTAACGCTAATACTTCAGTACTGAATTGTTAATAGTGCTCTTTCCTATTTATATGGTTTTCATACACGCATTACTTTATTGGATTATTGCATGCTGCCCAAATTACCCCTGGTGAGGTGAGCAGCCCTCTAGATTAGCTCACCTCTGGAAAGAGATTCTGCTCCGGGGCACCACTCCCACCCCCGCCCCCATCCTGTGGGAGGAAGGCAATTCTTCCGGGCCCAGCAGGAGGCAAGATCGGTTCCCGGCGGCCCTGCTTGCAGGATGGGAATGGCAGGCACCACCAGGGCTGGGAAGAGGCAGCCAGTCTCTGCCAAAGGGGGCTTTGGGGGGCATCCTTGTCGTACCTGAAGCCCCTGAACAAAAGGGGGACTTCTTATCCCTCCCAACCAGGCTATAGAGTGCAAATGATCTTCCTTCTCCCTGCAACGCAACTGGGCATCTTGTCCCCTTAAGCCTGGCTTTTTCACACTCCAGCTTAGAGGGAGGGAAACGGGAAAGCAAACTCTGAACCGATGAAAACCGGAAGCCCTCCAATAAGCCCCCCCCCCCCCCTGGGGGCTCCAAACCGACCTTGTTCNCCCCCCCCCCCCCTCTGGGGGCTCCAAACCGACCTTGTTCCAGAGTTTCTCCAGCCGGGGGTCCCCAAGGCCATCCTGCGCAAAGCCCTCCTTGATGTGGTTGGTCTCCCACTGCTGCCCCTCCTTCTTCCCACTCAAGCCGTATTTAGTCATAGTCACTGGAGGGAAACCGAAGGAGAAACAGGCAGCAATTTTGGCCCAGGTCACCAGCACTTATTTTCACGGTTTTGCGAAACTGGGAGTGAGCAGCCACTGGCCTCTCTTGGGGTGTCAGGAGGATCTGGCCCTTTCTGCACTTTGGGAAATTCCACCGTCCCCCCGCAAACCACAGAGCGGACTGACCCTTCGTCAGCAACATATTCTGGACAAAGCAAGCGCACATCCGGGGCCCTTTGACCTATTTCAGTCAGGTCTTAATTGCTGCAAGTGTCTGCTGCCACCTCAGGCTTGCTTGTGCCTCGCTCCCATGGGACTCAGGGGTGGGGGGTGCTTGGGGGGCAAGTGAAAGCACCAGAGGCCGCTACCAGGCTAGCCAGCGGAGAGGAGGCCGCCTCCCATTCCCAAAACACCCTGCTTGACCTGGATCGGACACGGGAGGGAGAACCCAAAGGAGTCAGCCCTTCCGCATCGGGAAGGAGATCGAGAAGCACAGCCAGGCGCACCAACAGGTTGAAGAACAGCTTTTATCCGTGGATAAAGTACGGAGCAGGATGGACGTGCAGCGCCGGCGCAACGTGTTCATATTGGTGCAATCGATCATAACGTAACGATACGCACAGATACGCACCGAGGACCACGTGTCCTGAGCACGACTGGGGGGGCTTTTCTTTCACGGAGAGTCACTGAGCGGCCTTGGCGTTGAGGGGCCCTCAGGGAGGCTCGGCCCGCAGGTTGCGCACTGACCCGGAAGGTCGGGCTGGCCTGCAGTTTGGCCTGCGATTCTCAGCTCCGGCTGGGCCCGGCCACGAGACAGCCGGCTCCCACGGAGCCTTTGCCGGCCACGGGAGGCTTCTGACACCAGCTGGAGGAGCGGGACCGGCAGCCGGGGGCGTTCAGGGAACCGAGGCCGCAGATTCGGGCAGCGGGACCGGGGAGGCCTTGGCGGGGGGAAGGAGGCCCCGGCGGCCTCGGGTGAAAGGCAGGCAGGCAGGCAGGCAGGCAGGCCGGGAGGAGCCCCCGCGAGGAGGAACGGAGCCGGCCTCTCCGCCAAAGGGCAGCCCGGGCGAGGGGGGGTGGGGTCCCGGCTCCCCTCTCACCCTCCAGGCGGCGCCTCAGGCGGGCCTCCCGCTCCCCGTCCTCGTCCAGCCCGGCCGCCTTCAGCTTCTTCCAGCTCAGCTCGTCCTTCTCCTGCAGCCGCAGGTCGCTGTGCAGCTCGGCCAGGCGCACCGCCGGGAGCCCCACCTGTGCCCGGAGGGAGAGAGGCGGGCGCCCCGTCAGTCCCGCCGCCCCGCCTCGCCCGCGTCCCCCGCCCGCCCGCCACTCACGCGCTGCGCCTTCTCCCACAGCTGGTTCAGGCGCACCAGGCGGAACTCGGCGGCGGCGGAGGCCGTGGCGGCGGCCTCGTTGGCCTCTCGCGAGTACAGCCCGCCGCCCGCCTCGGCCGCCGCCAGCAGCCCCGCCAGCAGCAGCAGCAGCCACCGCGCGGCCGCCATGGCGCTCCCCGGACTCCGGACTCCGGCCGCCCCCCGCATCGCCGGAAGCGGGCCCCGCCCCTCAGCCTGGGCGGAGCCTCGGCGGGCGCGCCACTTCCGGGGAGGGGGAGCTCTGCCTCCCTGCAAAGGCTGTCGGGAAGCGGGAGGGCGTGCGCCGCGGTTGGTCGGCCGCCGGGAGGGGCGGGGTCCCGGAAGGAAGCCCCTCCCCCTCCCCCGGTGGCGCTGGGGAGGGCGAGGCGGCCCCGCCTGGGAGCTGCGCGGCGCTGCGTGGAAAGCGAAGGGGGCGGAGTCCGAGCCGCCCCCGCGCCTGCCCGGGCTTTGGGGCCGGAAACGCTGCCCCCCCGAAGGGGGCGGAGCCCGGCAGGATCCGGCTGGGCGGGCGGGGCCCTTTCAGGCCGGTGAGAAACGGCGGGCGGGCGGGCTGCCCGCTTGCGCCCTCGGGAACGGGAGGTGGCGGGGCCCGGGGTCCCGCTCGTTCCCCGGGCCTTTTGCCGGCTGCTCTCCCGCTGGACGCGGCCTTTCGCCCCCCGCAGCTGCAGCCGGAAAGGCGGCCAGGCCTGGCGCTTGGCGGCCGCTGCCCGGAGGTGGGGAAGGATCGGCGCCCAGGCGGCTTTCCGGGCGTGGGAGGGCCCGGCGGCCCCAACCGCTGCGCCTCCGCAGGCCAGGAGGGGAGACCCGGGCCTGAAGCGAGGCACCGCCTGGCCCCCCAACCCAGGCGGCCGCCTGCCCGAGGGCTTCCCCTGCCCGCTGGAACGGAGGCACCCGCAGCCGCCCGGCCTTCCTGAGGGCCTCCCCAGACTTGGGCGCCGGCCGGGCCCCTCCGAGGGCGCAAAGGCCGTGAGCTTGCAGGGATGGGGGGCCCTGGAAAGGGTCTTGCAGTGCGGGGGGGGGCCGGTGCGGGAGGAAGCAAAGGCCAGGCGGGTCGGAAGACGACAGGCTGCCCTCCCTTGGCACCCGAGGGCCCTGGAGGGGTCCGTGGTTGGCACAGAGCCCAGAGCAAGAGGGGGACGCTGGGGGGTTGCCCGTCTGTCCGAAGTCCCCGAAGCCACCGCCCTGCATCAGCTGGTGCAGACGCTGGTGATGGAGACGCCAGGGCCAGCCGTGCCGGGGTCCACCAGGCCCAGTTCCTCCTGCTCATTGATGCACAACTGGTAGCCACAGCCCTTCCGGCGAGGCAGGGGCCCCGTCAGCCCGGACGCCTCTGCCTTGGGCTGGGGTGGCAGCAAGAAGCCCACGCTGCCGGCAATCAGCATGTGCCAGATGCTGTGGATNGGGCTGGGGTGGCAGCAAGAAGCCCACACTGCCGGCAATCAGCATGTGCCAGATGCTGTGGATGTAGAAGTAGTTCTCCTCCGTCTCCACAAATGCGTAGAGCAGCACGGCCGAGGCGGCGATCAGGGCCCCGGGCAGGAGGCAGAAGGTCCAGCGCTGCCAGGTGGGCGGGTAGCAATGCCGCCGGCGGATGCTGCGAACCGTCTGCAGCGGAAGAAGGTTGGAGCCAGCTGAGGAGTGGCTGCTTGTGCCTCAGCCATTGTGGGGAGCTCCACCACCCCTGCCCGGCCATCCCCTTGGGGCTGCCTGCCCTTGGAGGCCTGGCCACAAGGTTGGTTGGAAATGGAGCCCTCCTGCCCCCACCCCCCATGCTTGGTAGCCTGGGCTCAGGACCCCCTTTTCTGCAGGGCGAGGAGGCGGCTGTTCCCCCAAAGCCAGGCTGCCTCTCGAAGGGGCTCTCCGGTTCATGGGTCCGAGGCCCTTGCTGCACGTCCAAAGGTCTTTCCACCTGGAAGCCCCACAGCGAGGCTGGGCAGCTGAGCCTCTGGGGCAGGGTGGCAGGCCGGGGTCCTTACCCAAGCAGTGGCCATGNTGGGGCAGGGAGGCAGGCCGGGGTCCTTACCCAAGCAGTGGCCATGACGCCCACGGCAAAGAGGCTGGGCCCCAGCAGGTTCCAGAGGCCGTGCCGGTCCAGCTGCAGGGCCATGGAGAGCAGCATGGCTCCCAGCAAATACAGCACCTGTTCAGGGGAGCAGTGCAGGGGGTCAGAAGCACCCCCCTCAGGGCCCTCGGCCTGCCTCCCCAGCCCTCCCGGCAGCAGAAGAGTCAGCCCGGCAGGGGAACCCTGAGCCCCCCAGGCGGCTGGTAGCAGCAACCCCCTCCCCCCCCGGCCAGGGGGCTTCCTTGCTGGCATGCCAGGCTCACCGCTCCTCTTACACCCCCGGCAGGGCCGGAGCCTCCCGGATGCTGCTGGGGCTCTCCTGGAAGGGGAGGGGGGCCCACAGCCTCTCGCCCTTCTGACCCTCAGACGACTATTCTCCCCACTGGCGCAACAGCAGCGCAGGGGGAGGGAGCGTGCCCCGGGCGTTCGTTTACTCTGGACTGGGGGGGAAGGGGGGTCAAAGCTGAGATGATGGCAATTTCTAGCCTTTCCTATGTCATCCAGGGCAGCATCCACAGCAATCTCCCTTTCCCACACAACAGCCCCATGAGGGAGGCAAGCCTGGGCTCCCAGCTGCTCCTTTTAGCAGCCCTGCCCCCTTCTCTCTACCTGTTTGATGACGGGCTGTAGGCAGGCCATGGCGATGACAGTGACCCAGACAGACATGAGGGAGCCCAAGAAGTCGCAGAACTGCAGCACGTCGTAGTCCATGATGCAGAAAACCACGATGCCCGGCTGGTCACACGCGTGGTAGAACTGGCAGGGGCAGAACGGGTCACTGCATCAGGAGGGGGCTGATCGCTTGCCTCCACCCGGGCAGCCCCTCCGGCAGCCTGGCTTCTCCTTGCCCTGCAGCCTGGCCAGCTGGCCTTTTCTTTGGGGGGCCCTTCCAGGCCAGACCCCCAGAGACTGCAGGGAGGTCTTGGGGCAGGTGGTGGTGGGGAAGATAGAGCCACCCTCCCAGGACTCAGTTGCACCAGAGGGGAGATGGAGGCGAGACTTCTAGCATGCTGGGCAGCTGGACCGGCCATCGTGGCTGCTGGGGAGGCTTGGCTTTGCCAGTTAAACAGCCGTTGGCCCAGAAGGCCACAAGGCCTCCTTCGGGGCTCATCCAACCCGGGGGGGGGGGGGGGG
>BHFT01068415.1:13044-43659 GCA_004320025.1 Laticauda laticaudata
CGGGGGGGGGGGGGTCACTGGAAACTAGAAAAGGGGTGGGAGACCCCCCCCTCCTTCCACCCAGAAGGTTGTGTGGCTGGCCAATCCCTGGCTTAAAGCCACTGGGGCAGGAAACCAAGTTAGAGAAATTTGCACATCGGAGCAGGCAGCACCAGGGCCAGTCTGAACCTGCCTCCCCATCCACCCCCATGACCGAACACTGCAGGTGAGCCCCCCCCCGACCTCCCCGCCCTTCCCCTCCATCTGTCTCTGGCTTGGGGAGGGGGCCCATCCCTGACAGCTCTCACCGTGGAGAAGAACATGGTGAAGATGTAGACGGCTGCCTCCAGCAGATAGCCGGTCCGCACTGCAATGGCCACTGGTGGGACGAACATGAGGTTGCTCAGGCACAGGAGGAGGGTGGAGAGCAGCTGGAAGCCGTAGGAGAAGGCGGCCACGTTGTCGGTGCAGCCCCANGAGAGCAGTTGGAAGCCGTAGGAGAAGGCGGCCACGTTGTCGGTGCAGCCCCAGCCGCTCCAGCCTGCAGGCAAGGACCGGCATCAGGAACAGCCCCTGCCAGGCTGGGCTCCCCC
Organism: Laticauda laticaudata; assembly: GCA_004320025.1. NCBI lineage: Eukaryota > Metazoa > Chordata > Lepidosauria > Squamata > Elapidae > Laticauda > Laticauda laticaudata. The sequence goes on from BHFT01068415.1 coordinate 13,617, forward strand.
CACCGTATTTCAAAGCCCCATCCCCAGGGACACTCTGGGGGGCCTCCCTGCTAGCCCAAAGCTAGGAGTGACCAGGCCGTGGGGACTGCCAGTTGCCGGCAGAGCAGCCGCCTGCAGCCAGGTGGGGATGGAGCCCCTCCCTCCAGGAAGCATCCGGGGCCAGGCCCACCCACTGCCCACTCACCTGCTTTGCACTCGCAGGCCGCGTACAGGTAGTTGTTGGAGCGCAGAAGCTTGCACTGGCCGTAGGGGCCGCAGTCATTGATGCAGGGGGAGAGGAAGGCGCGCAGGTACACCTCGGCAGTCACGTTCCCACAGGATGAGGGCCTGCAGGGAGGGAGGGAGCCCCCTGGCAGCAGCTCTCCTGCTGCTTGAGGCCAGGCAGGCGGGCCCAGCTGCCCAGAGGGAGAATGCCCGGCCAGCAAGTGGAAGAAGAACAGGGCTGGGGGGGACCCAGAGCCTCTTCCAGGTGTGTGGGGGGGGAGGGGTGTCACCCAAGAACTGCCAGGCCTCCCATCGATGGGAGCAAAAGGAGCTGCCTTTGGCGTTTCTGGCTTCTTTGAAGAAAGAAGACATTGTTGGTATGGAAAAGAACTCGGAGAATTGTGTAGAAAAGCGAACTTTAGTGACTCAAAAACTCCTTGTGGTTAAACCTCTTGAATATTGAATGAGTTATTAACAAGCGATGCAAAGAATGTTACGGAATAATACATGGTACGATGGACAGTTTCTGGGTGTTTGAAGATTGAAGTAGTACTAAGCAACTGAAAAATACATGCCAAGCCCAATATCTTTCAGGTGTGTATATAAACAGTTTCCTCCCCCTTTTCCTAAGGGTCTTTCCACCTTCTACTTGTGGGAAATCTATCCTTTGCTTTTGCATAAATAAATGAGCCATGGTGGTGCAATGGTCAGTGCACTGCAAGCGCTACTTCTGCTGCCTGTGGTTTGGCAGTTTGAATCTCACCAGCTCAGCCTTCCGTCCTTCTGAGGTGGGTAAAATGAGAAGCCAGATTGTTGGGGGGCAGGAAAACCGCTTAGAGAGGGTTGTAAAAAGGACTATGAAGCGGTATATGAGTCCAGGTGCTCCTGCCTTTCCGCTATTTTGAGCACAAGGGCGAAGACCCTTACTGCGGAAGAGCTCCCAGCACCACCTGCAGGCACCACATGGCTGCTTCCTGCTAGATGAGGACATTGGGCATTTCCCCCCATAGCTGAGACCCCCCCCTCCCGGCAGCCCCACAGAGAAGCTCACAGAATCTAGGGACTCTCCTGCCCTGATTGTTGTAGCACCAGCATCATGGGGAGGGGGGAGGTCCCTCCTTCAAAACAGGCCATGCCCTCTCAAAACATTTAGCTGGGCATTTTGACAGGAGGATCACCCTTAACTCATATAAACGGCAAGCGGGAAAGTTAACTGCTGGGCACAGGCAGGGGCATCTCCAGCCAGCCAGACTTGCCTTCCTAGGGATGCCCCATCAGGCTGCCCTACCTTCGGTCCATGGTGCAGAGTGAGCGCAGGCTCAGGTACCAGCTCCCCGTCTGGGGGTAGGGAATCCGTACTCGGGCAAAGGGGGAGGCGGCGTTGATGGACAGCAGGAACCCAGCCAGCAGCTCTGCCGAGGAGAAGCAGCAGCTGAGGGCAGAGGTGCAGCAAAAGCCCCCTGCGAGGGGAGTCCCTGCCGGTCACTGCAGATGGGCGGAGGAGGGCTTCTGACTTTACCTGTCTGGCAGGTGACCGAGGAGTCCCCTTCTGAGGCCAAAGGCACCTCGTGGTTCAAACACGCAAAGATGGAGGCGTTCTCCCCACGCAGAGAAGTCTAAAGGAAGAGAGAGACGAGGAGGCCGCGCCGTCACCCCAAACCCTTCAGAGTCGCCTCTCATTGCCACATTCTGTTCTGCCCCTCGCTGTCTTGGGGTTCCACTTTGGGGCAGAGGGTGGTTGGAGGAAGTCGGTCATGGAGACCGACTCTCCACTCCTGCCTTCACCTGGGCTCCCATCCCTGCCCAGCCAGCTGCTTCCGCGCCCCACAGCCACTGACCCGTTGACCCCCCCAGGACCTGCCAAAAGGACGCACCACGTTCAGCTTCAGCTCCAGGTTGAGGATCCCTCCGCTGTCCAGCACGGGCAGGAGGTTGATGGCAAAGACAGCTGGCCGGTCAGGGGGCACCGAGACGTTGGGCCCAAAGAAGATATAGAAGTGCACCGAGAAGGTGTCCAGCTCGTTGCGCAGAGTGGGCCGGATGGGCCCGCAGTGCTCCCCTCCTCTGGGAGGCTTGGGGGATGTGGGGGGGGCTGGGGGGCTGGAAACTGCTGTGGGAGGAGGGGAGAGAGGAGGTCTGCCAGGGCCAGCCTCCTGGGGAGCCGAAGGAGTGAGGCAATGTTCAGGTGGGAGGCAGGAGCTGGGCTTCCCCCAGGCCGGTCGGAGCAGTCTGCAAAGAGAGGAAGGGGCAGCTGTCAGCTGTTCGTCTGAGACTGAGGGCTGAACATAAGATTCATCACTCCTGTAGCTTCGGTCAGGTTTTTATTCGTCTTCCACACCACAACAGGTAACAGCGATCAAGTTATGTTTATAAAGTCAGCTCGGTTTCATTGCAACCACAGCTGTGTTTAACATGTTATACTTTGGATAACAACATAATTACGATAACCACCTTCCCTCTGGCTTCACTGCCTAACATCTGGCATCCTTAAAGAAACATGGTAACTGCACCTTTTCCCTGCTGATGAGTCCATGGACCCTCATTTTTTCTTATTATTTAATATCAGCCCCTTGACATCAGCCATGAATCATTATTATTACACCATTCCTTGTCAGGAAGCATGTCACTATAGCGTCACGTTGGTAACACTAGGCAAGCGAACAAATATGGCCGTATCAAATCCTGGCTGTCTCGGCTCCAGTCTGTTCTTTCTTGGAGTCGTGACAGCTGCACTTGGATCGTGGCCACCCAGGCAGGCACCTCATTAGCCCTCCCCCCCCAATAGGGCAGCCTCCTCCGGGAGACCCTCTGTAGGTCCCTGGATCCAGTCCCAGAGGAGCTTTCGGCCCAGGGGTCCTTTCCACACAAGGAGCAGCGAAGGGAGCCAACCGGGGCGCCTTGGGGCCCCTCCCTCCCTTCATCAGGCACCCGCCTCCCCCAAAGCTGCTGACCTGGGAAGAGGGAAACCAAGCACCTTGCCACAGAGGAGCAGCCCCCCTCCCTCACTGCCCAGGCCTCCTCGCTTCACCTCTGTCTCTGCTGGACAAGGGTGGTCAGCCGCCCCCCCCCCGCAGGGTTTCTCCCAGGAAAGGAGATGCCCCCCCTCACGCCCACCTGGCCTCCGTCCCTGACATTCAACCTGCTGCCTGGGGGAGGGGCTGGGCTCAGGGGGCCTCAGTGGAGGAAACGCCTCCCACCAGGTGGGTTGGCTCCGTTCCATGGAGTCTCTCATGAGCGATTCTGCACCGCCCGTTCCATGCCACGTCCCCTGGGGTCCTCCGTCCCTCGTGGGCCCAGCTCACCCTTCAGCTGCACCCCCAGCTGGAAGCTGATCCGGTCGGGCAGCGGTAGAAGCTTCTCCACCAGGACGAAGTACCAGTTTTGCCAGAAGGGGCGCTCCAGCACGAGGCGGCAGGGCAGCTGCTCTCGGCAGTCCACGACTGTGGAGTTGTGCAGAGGGGGGGCCTTGCCACGCACTCTCAGCCCCAGTGGGCAGCCGGGCACACTCTGGTTGTCCCTGTGGCAGTTGCGCAACTGCACAAGCACTCTGGAGGTGTAGCTGGGCACGAAGACCCTGCAGGCAAAGGAGTCTCGTTGCCCCACCTCAAGATGGGTAACTGGTCATCTTGGCTGCCCCTCCCAGAGGCAGTTCAGGACGGGCAGGCCAGTCCCTCCGCCGGCCTTCCCTGCACACTGGGAAACCTGGGAGGAGGGAGGGTGGGCTCCCTCTTCTTACAGTGACCTTCCTTCGTTCCAAAGCCCCCGCTCTCCCCCACCCACCCCCCGAGATGTCATGACTTTCCCAGCAGACCTCTTGCCACCAACAAAGTGGAGGCTGGACCCAAAATGGTTGCCTTTCCAGATGGCCTCTTTGAACTGGGAGGCGGGGGTGTCCTGGGTGCCCTGTCTGGGGTCTGTGGGGGCCTCAATGGGACCCCTGGCCAGTGGGGGCGTCCTCCCTTCAAACATCCCTCGAGCTCCTCCCCCTCACCAAAGGCCCACAGGGAAGAGTCGCAGGAGGAGCTTTGGCAGGAAGGAGCAGATCCTGCAGGTAAAGGTGCCCCCGGAGGCTTCCCTCCCTCTTTCAGGGTCCCCTTGTGAGATTTTATGCTATCTTGGAAACACCTGGGGCACCTCGTTGTTCCCTTGGCCCCCCTCAGGACGCCCACTTCCCACACCCTGAGAAGGAGGAGCCCCCTTCCTTGGTCATGGCACTCACTTGTAGAGCAGGGACCTATTGTGGGGTGGGAGGACGTGGTCAGTCTCATAGCCTGGGTGCAGCACCCCAATACCCACCAGGCGCTGGACGATGAGCTGTGGCTGGAAGAGATACTGGCAGTCCTCTGCAAGTCCCTGTGGGGAAAGGGGGCCCTGTCAGAAGACCCCAACCCAGTCTAACTGTCCCCCATCCACAGACCCAGCCTTGCAGGAAGGCCTGAAGCTGCTGCATGGGCCTCCCCTAAGAGTCTGGGGCCGGTGGCTGTGCTCGAGACAGGTGTGATGCCAATGGCCTCCCTGTGGCTTCTTCCCACCCAAGGAACCCCTTATTAGGTAATCCCTGCACACACACACCCCACTGGGGCAGAGTCAGGGAAGTGCCTTCCTTTCCCCAACCAAGCTCTTCATTCTGGGCTGCCTCCCTTTGGAGGAGCAAACTGAGAGGGCAGGATCACACCCGTCTGCCAATGGCCCTGCCCCGACCAAGGCTTCTTCCCTCAGAAGAGTCACCCCAGCTGTCTCCTGGGGCTTCTCCCTCCCCGGGCATTTTTTATGGGGGGAGGTTACAAGCATCACGGCTTCTTTGGCCTTTTTCACTCCACAGAGGTCACAAAGTGGGCCACAACCTCCAGCATCCCCACCCATTGCAGCAGATTACTTGCCCTTGTTCCTGCCCTGGGACTGGCTCTCCCAGATCCTCCAGGGATCTGCCTCCCCTGCAGCCCACACTCACCTTGACAGATATCTTGCCCTGCTCTTTGGGCAAGTGGGCAGCCAGGAACCAGTCCCCGGGCAGGGGGCTGGTGATGTTGAAGACCCCGGTGGTGCGGTTGGGCAGCGTCCAGGTGAGTGTGAGGGCAAAGGATCCGGGCACAGCTGTGTCCCTGGGGAAGTGCATGCCCAGCGGGTTAATGACCGGTGGTGCTCCTGAGCGGAAATACCTGGTCAGAGAGACAAAGGCTGGAGTTGGAGGCAGGAGAGCCTGGGCACTGAGTTGGGGGAGGGGTGGCCCGGTGGGAGGGGCTGCAAGAGGAGGAGGGAGCTGGAGAGTTCACATTTCTCTGCCCAGATGGGAATCCAGCCCTCTGCTTGGGCCTGCAAAGCTCCCCCTACCCCCTGCCCTGCCCTGGCACTTCAAGAGGCTGCAGGGGATGGCAGGGCTGGACCCTGTCACCTGCCCCGCGAATTAACAAAACCAAACATCCCGCCTCCCCCCCCCCCCCCCCCCNCCCCCCCCCGTCCCAGCGCAAAGTTTTCCGTTTCCAGCGCGTCTTCGTGGAGCTTTGGGCGTCCTGCGACGGGCCGGGCCGTTCGGCTGAGGAGGCCCCGGACAGACACGGCAGCGTCCCAGCTTCGCCGCGGCCAGAAGCGAGCCCGACGAACAGCCCCGCCTGGACTCACACGGTGATGCTCCGGTCCGGGCATCGGTCCCCAAGGCTGCCGCCCTGCTCTTTGAAGGTGACCAGATTCCAGACGGCCGCCGCCGTGTCCTCCGGGATGCGGAAATGGAAGAGCTCCAGGCTGGTGAAGGAGCGGAAGGCGTTCAGCTTGCGGGGCGTCCGGGTGAAGTAGTCGGTCACGAGCAGCCCAGCTGGGGAAAGAGAGGCAGGGCGGACGGCGGTCGGAGGCTGCTGGGCAGGGCGGGGCGCGAAGCCGGCGCAAGCCTCGTGGGGCAGCCCCAAGGGCGGAGGCTGCTCTCGCTCCGCATCCCCCGCCGTCCCGTCCCGGGCCGAGACCCACCCGCCCGTCCCGCAGGCCTGGAAAGGCTCTGGCAGCTGAAGGGCTTCCAGGCGCCGCCGAGGAGGCGGTTAGGGCTTTTCTCACCCGCCCTCTCTGCCTCTGCGAAATGGGTTTGCAGCGCTTCCAAGGCGAAGCAGCCGAAAGTTCTGGGCGGGGAAGACTCCGCCCTAGAAGGCTCAGCTGGCCGAAGATCGGAGAAGCCCCTGCCTGACCCCAAAAGACCCCCTGCGTCCCGAGCAAGCACACTTAAGCCCCGCCACAAGGACCGACTCTTGCCCCTCCTCCTGGGCCTGCCTTCTGGAAGAGGTTCCGGTGCCCAGATCTGCACCTACCTGCAGCGAGGGGACCCTGGAAACGGCCCTGCTAAGGACGCTGAGCAGCCTCTGTTGCAAGGACAGCTGGGCCCTGCTGGCCGGCCTCTTCTGAGCTGGCCAAACACCTCCTCCACTCCTCTCAGCTGCCTATTCCCTCCCCACCCCCCACCCCACCACACTCTGGCTGCCCCGGATGGTCTGGGGGGGAAGGCAGGGCCTCTTCCCTTCTGACAGGGACAGCAGGGGTGATGTCAGCTGCCCCGCAGGCAGGAGATCAAGGTAAAAGGCAGGGAGAGGCTGCCCCTTGGGTGAGTGGGCTTTCCTCGCTCTCTGCCACCCAGGCCCAGAGATGGGACCAAGGGCCGAGGCAGCCTGCTGGAGGGGTGTGGGTATGGGTGTGCCTATGTATGTACATACACACCCCGTCTCACAGCAAACTGGAAGAAATCTGTGTGGAGAGAATAACCAGGCAAATCAGTGTGCAAGGCTGCCTTTGCCTCTGTGAGATTCTCCGTCTGGGAAGCCCAGCCAGTTGACTGGAAGCCCAGTCAAGTCTCCCTCTCCTCCCTTTGGAGCCCCTTGGGAACCCTGCTCCACCCGAGGAGATTTTCCCCACGGGGCCCAGTTCCCCTTTGTGCCTGGGTGAAAGCCACAACTGGGATTGTGGCATCTAATGAATAGCCCTGGAATTTGGTCTGAAACTGGCTTCCCTGTCCCTGGAACCCATGGCCTTCTGGAGCCGGAGAGAGCAGACAGGGCCCCTCTTCTGTAGGGGACTCTGGGGTGAATTTGTCTGTGGGGCTGGTGGGGCCTTTTAAGCTGTGTTTAATGACTGGTTGTGTTCTGGGGTGGGGAGTTAATTATGGTTTAACTTACTGTTATACGGTTATCAGACTCACAGTGTCACATTGCCATCATGTGACATATTGCAATGTTTTCCCCCTTCGCGGAGCAGGGGTGGGCGTGGTCTGTGCATGACGCATCTGGCCCAAAGGCCGCCAGTTTGACACCCTTGCACTGCTAGATCTTGCAAGCCACATTTGGAGTCTGTTGGAAAGGGTGACTGCCAAAAATATAAACAGCTAAGACTAACATGGTTATTTTGTCCTTTCTCAAGGCCAAACATGCCCAGCTGATTCAGGGAATTCCCCTTTCAGGCCTCCTCCCAGGACTCTGGCCAGTCCAGCTGTGGACATTCGCCTCCAAGGTGCTCCTGCCGGTCGTCCCAGGAGGAGGCTCCATTAGGGTCCTCCTTCTCAGTGGTTGGAGTCGTTCATGGGCTGAGGGCTTCTCTGTTTCAGTTAAGTGAGTGGGTTACAAAAGGGGTGGGCTGCATCTGCAGGGAAAATCTTCTCACAGGTTCCCACCAGGCGAGAGGCCTCAGGTGTCCTGGGGAGCTGAAGGGGTCATTAACCCTGGAGTCCTTGGTGGCTGCATCCTTGCTTGCAGGTATTTCATGACCCGATTGGGAAACATCACCAGGTCATTCGTGTGCACAGAGCACTGATGATGGGACCTGGTCTGCTCATGACATGCCTGCAAGAAAACAGCCAAGCACAGAGAGTGGCAGGAGCCTGGAGTTCAACTCTCAGCTAGGGAGATTCTCTTCTGTGCCTCATTTACGCTTGGCAAACTGGGAAGAGAGGCAGTCTGTCCTCGGATCGCCTTTGGCTTGGAGCTTCATGAGCCTGGCTTAGACTCCTGCCCACAACAAGCCTCAGCTACTGTAGGCAGAAGCCCCCTTGGACAGGCAAAAACAGGCTTCATGGGATGCACAAAGCAGCAGAAGAACTGGGCCTCTCTCTACTGTTGCTGCCTAGAGCAGGGTTTGATTTGTTTATGCCTGTCCAGCCCATGGTTCAATCAGAAAAAGAGACAACACTCAAATAACACAGACAGAACTAGATGGCCAGTTGGAGTAACATATGCACTAATAGCTAAAACCAGGCTAATGAAATCCCATTCTGATAGTCACACAGCATCCGTGGGCTTTGTAAAGAGAAGGATTCTGATGTAATCAGAGGGCTTGGCTCACACCTGGCAGGGGCTGAATTCCCACAAGATGCTGAACCACAAACTCCCCAATGCCATGTTAACCTCAAACAAAGGAATGAGGGACACTCACAGAGTGACCAGCATGAATTTTAAGCTCAGTGTTGCAATGTGTCCTGACAGGGAGGCAACCTGGTCATGAATTCTGATGGGTCTTTCAGGCCTGGCTGGTGCTGTCATCAGTTTTAGCCTCAAGAACATTAGGGACATGGGAAGTCTGTCCATGCCTGATGGTGAGTGGGGAGAAGCACAGGCAGCGAATGTCGCCTTTCAAGATTTTCTTCCTTTGCTTTGAATCTTTCGACTGTCATATGTAACGGGGGGAGGAGGGAGGAATATGGTTATGGGAAACGAGCTGGAGGTGTTACAAACCAGAACTGTATAAACTGGTGGGGGGGTACATTCTTGCTTAGGTTTCTATCCTATGCTATGCGCAGTTGCAACCCTTTATCAAACTATGTCAAGGTAAACGGACAGAGGCCTCATCACCACCTGGTGATGCCCACAGGTTGATATACACAACTTTTAATTGGATGAGCTCATTGAACTATTGGGGGTGGGAATGTTGCCATCACTTTGTATATGTGATTTACGCGCTGTGCGGCAAAGACTCATTTCTGGTGGAGTTTGGGGGAGAGAAAGAAAGGCTTCTGCTGCTGCTTTCCTTGCATGAAGCCAAAAGTCTCTCTCTTTCCCACTGAGAACGGAGGTGGAGACGGGATCCTGTGATCCCAAATAAAGAATGATCGATCGGTAGGAAAATGGGGACTTTTTGGGGGATTTTCCCAGGGTCTCTGGTCCACGGGGTTTAAAATTATGAGTTTGGTGGTTCCTGAGGTCCAAAACTTTGGCAACCCCTGCTCGAGAAGAAGCACAGAATAATGGAATAGCCTGCACATAGGCATAAACATGGAATCCTAGGCAGGAAGGGGCCTCAGAGGTCTTTTAATCCACTCTAAGCCCCTGCTCAAGGCAGGAGACCCTATACCATTCCAATCACATGGCTGTCCAGTCTGTTTTTGAAAACTTCCAGTGATGGAGAAGCTGCAACTCTGGGAAGCAAGCTATTCCACTGATTAATTGTTCTCACTGTCAAATATTTTTCCTTATTACTATGTTGGATCTCTTTTTAACAAGCTTCCACCCATTACTTCTTGTCCTGCCCTGGAAAATAAGTCAATTCCCTCACAGCCCCTCAAGTGCCAGAAGATGGCTATCCTGTCACCCCAGTCCCTCTCTTTGATAGGCCAGACATACCTAGCTCCCTCAACCATTCATCGCATGATTAGTCTCCAGATCCTTTATCATCTTTGTTGCTCTTCTCTGAACACTTTCCAAGGTCTCTGCATCCTTTTTTATATTATGATCAGAACTGTATGGAGCCTTCCAAGTGTGGCCTCACCAGTGCAGTAGAGAGTGATGCTATAATTTCTCGTGATCTTGATGCTATCTTTCTACTGATGCATCCCAGGACTGCATTGGCTTTTTTGGCAGCTGCAGCACACGGCTGGCTCATACTGAAGTGCTGATTCACCAGGACACCTAGATTCCTCTCACAGTTATTACTATCAACCCAGGTACCTTCCATTCTATACCTATGTGTTTCATTTTTCTGCCTAAGTCTTTTCTCACCAGTGAACTGCGTCTTGCTCAAGTCTGCCAAAATCCTTCTGGATTTTGGCTCTATCATCTAAAGTGTTAAGAATTTCCACCAGCATGGTGTCACCTGCAAATTTGTTGAGCTTCAATCGCCTCAACTAGATCATTTGTTAAGATATGGAAGAGTCCTGGGCCTAAGACAGAGCCTTAGGTTACCTCACACCATACTTCCCTCCATTTGATGCAGTCAGCTAGTTGGTGATGCTGTCTATCCCACATTGTTCTATCTTGCCAAGAACTAGGCTGTGGTGTATTTTGTCAAATGCATTACTGAAGTCCAAGTATAGTTTGCCACAGTATTTTGTTGGTCCACTAATTTAGTCACTTAATCAAAGAAGGATATAAGATTTCTCTGGCATGATCTGTGTTTGAAGAAACCCATGCTGGCTTCCAACAGGCTGAGTCCTTCAGACATACGTCCCTAAGGGATGCCTAGAAACTGAGAAGGGAAAAGGGGGAGGGGGAATCAGGGCCTGAACCATGACATCAGATCCATGACATCTTGGTTTGGCCTCAGGGTTGCCTTTCAGTTTGAGCAGTGTAGGAATTCTCAATGTGGAGTTTGAAATGCTCCTGTCCCCCATGTCTTTTCCAGGAAACAAATCCAAGACCCTCAGTTGGACAAACACAAATAAAACATGCTCTGGTGGGGAGCTTGTGCGTTCAGTCTTCTTGGAGAGGACAAAAAGCTGATGCATAAATTAGGACAATCTCCAAACCCTGCAAGTTTCCTTAGCCACCAAAACAGCACCAATAACTGTCCAGGTCATAGGGAAGATGGGGGTGGGGCTTCATCCTGAAGAACCTCCATGGACTGCAGACCCATCAGTCACATCCTTTGGAAGCTGTGTTTGGAAGGGTGCTGAGCCAAGGGCACATGGCAAGAAATGTGAGCAGCCCTGCCATGAAACAATTTGTGCAAGTTCAGGGAAGCACAGAGAACATGCCTTCACCTGGAAATGAGCTCTGTGCTGAAAGCCATCAACCACCAGGTCATTAAAAGTCCCGAGAGCCGATAGGCAGCAGTTCCACAGGAAAGGCGGCCCTTTCCATTGGTTGGCAGACTGGCAGGCAGCTCCCTCTCCCTCTCCCTCTCCCTGTGGCGGAGAGGAAACGTCAGACTCCTGGCCTCTGAAGCTGAAGACAAGGAGAGCGGTGCCAAAGGGGGACGGGGCCCCGGGGGACCAGACGCTGCCCGAAGACCTTCCACTGGGGACTGTGTTCAGGCGCCGTGGGTGGAGAAGGCCCGGGCCTCCTTGTCCCCGGGGAAGGGCCTGCTCCGGGGCGCTCTGGGCTCGGAGGACCCGTTCCCGCTCTCCCCCTGCCGCAGCGCCGACCGCCCGACCGCCACAGGCCTGGAAGGCCCTTCCGCTGGGAGGCAAGATGGCCAGCCGTCCCGGAAAGGCGCGGGGTCTGCTGCGAAGCTGCGCCGAGGCCGCCGCCGGGCCCCGCAGCGCCGCCCGTCTCCCAGCGCGGCGCGGCGCGGCTCGCCTTCAGCACCGCGGCGGCGGCGGACAGCTCCGAGCGCCGGCCGAAGGGCTCCGGCCGGCTCCTCCGGCACAGGGCCCCGGACAGCCCCGCCCCTCCGCGCGCCCGCCCCCCGCGCACTCACCGGCCGGCGGGCGCAGGCTGAGCCCGGCGAGCAGCTGGAAGAGCAGCTGGAGCCGCCCGAGAGCCGCGCAGCCCATCCTGGGGAGGCCGCGCCGGGACGGGCCGCCGCGCTCGGGCTCCCGCAGAGGTGGCCGCAGCCATGACGTCGTCGGGGCCGGCTGCCGCCCGGCTGCCGCGCCTTCCCCATTGGCCCGGCGCGAGAGGCTGCCGGGGAAGGCCGCGGGTGCCCATTGGCCGGCCCAGCCGCCGCTCACTCGCCCTCGCTCCGCCCCTGCCACGGGCTGGGGCCGCCGGGCCGAGAGCCGCGGCTGGACCGGCCCGGAGCCTCGCCGGAAGGAGCGGCCCGGCTCGGGAGCGTGGAGGTTGCCTTCCGGCCCCGGCGGCGGCGCAGCAGGCCCGGGACCCGCGGCAGCTTCAAGCTCCCTCTGCGGAAGCGGCGGGTCCCCCTCAGCAAGGTCTCCCCTGAAGGGGTTCGGGCAGCCGGAGACTTTCCTTGGCGGACTCCCCCCTGCTGGCCAGGTGGGCCCCAGCCGCCCCCTGCCCGCATCCCGTTGAGCGCGACCGGCGGCCTCGGCCCAGCCCACCACTCCCGCGATCCCACTGCCTTGCGGGGCAGCAGGGAAACACGCGTCGCCGGTCCGCCCAGTCCGAGGAGGGGAGCTTCCGTCTCCGGGATGAGAGTCTCCTTGGGAGGAAATCGGTGGAAGGAGAACGGGACGCTTCGATCTTAGGCAGGGACCTGATGGGGTGGAGCACAGCCCGGGAGCCAATCTGGCTCAGCCAGCCGAGGTTCCTTCCTGCTGGAGCCCACCTCAGGGCACTCCTGGGCGAGACCGTGCAAGCACCAGGTGCCCCTGCGGTCAAGGGCCACTCAGCCTGTGTCTCCTGAGGGACCTGCATCTGCCTGGCGCGGGGCTCCTCAGTTTGCCCAGTGCTCTTCATCATCTTCCTCAATGATTTAGATCTGGGGCGCCCAGCCTGTGGGCCCGGAGGGAATTGCAACCAGGCCACGGCAGGCAAGTGTGTGCACAGCTGGCTGGCGTGTTGCAGGCAGACCCGGCCAGTAAGCGTGTGCATGACCAGCAGGCAAGCACGTGCGTGTGCTCTCCATTTCCGTGGGCGGCAGGTGTGCGTTGCCTGCCGCTCGTGCAAATGATGTTGCGTGCAAGTGCACACTGCTCACCGGTTACTTCCCCACCACCACCACCAATCCTCAGTGCCAGAAACATTGGGAAACTCTGATTTAGCATAGATGGATTGAAGGGAAGCTCATCAAATTTGCAGTTGACCCCAACTTTGGAGGAATAGACAACGCTTTGGAACACAGGGTCAAGATCCAGAAACACCCCTCCCCCCTTTCACTCTTCCTCCCCAGCGGCACCTGGACGAAGTGGCAGGAGGTTAAGAAGACAGGGCAGGGATACAGCCATGAAGCAAAGCCGGAATGGCTTATTATTAACTTTGTTTTTTTGTTAATTTATTAATTCATCTTATTTGTCAAGTGATTATTAGATAATAGGTATCAGTATAAACATGGTTATAAATGGAATTCCATGGAAATGGAAATGGTTATCCATTTCATCTACATGAAATGGATACATATAAGAAAAATAAAAGAATAGGACAGGGACGGTAGGCACGTTGGTGCGCTTATGCATACAGGCCTCTTAGGAAAGGGGTGAGGAAAATAGTACTGTCTAAAGTTAAAGGTTTTGGGGTTTGGGGAAGAAACCAGAGTCAGGAAGAGTATTCCAGATATTGACCCCTCTGCTGAAGTCATATTTCCTGCCATCAAGTGTGGTGCGGTTAACCTTGAGTTAGTATCTATTGTTTGCTCTTGTGCTGTTATGGTTGAAGCTGAAGTATTCATTGACAGGTAGGACATTGCAATATATAATTTTATGTACCATACTTAGATCGGACTGAAGGCAGCGTAGTTCTAAGTTTTCTTGGTCCAGAATTTCAAGTCTGGTGGCATAAGGTCTTCTGCAACAAGTAGAGGAGTGGAGAACTCTTCTCGTGAAATATTTCTGGACTTTCTCAACGGTGTTAATATCAGATCTGTAATGCGGGTTCCAGACTGATGAGCTGTATTCAAGTATTGGTCTAGCAAATGTTTTGTATGCTCTGGTTAGTAGAGTGATATTACTGGAGAAAAAGCTACACAAGATTAGGTTAACAACTCTTAATGCCTTTTTGGCTGTGTAGTTACAGTGGGCTCTAGCACATAGATCATTTGAGATGAGTTCTCCAAGGTCCTTGACAAAGTTTAGGTCATCAACAAGGTCTTGACTATTGTATTTTATTTTCTGAATTTTTTTTGCCAATATGTAAGACAGAGCATTTATTTGTTGAGATTTGAAGTTGCCATTTGTTTAACCATTCTGATACATAGTCAAGGTCTTTTTGAAGGGTAGCAGTATTGCCAGTGGTGTTGAATAGCTTTACATCATCAGGGAAAAGAATGCAGTTGCTCTTAATATGATCACTGTTCTGTCTTTTAATTGCTGGCTGAATATAAAGACAGTCAGGCAAACTCTACAAAGGCTTCCATACCAAGTTTCTTTATTGGGTCACAAGGCATCCTCGAAGTATAACTCACGGTTATGTCGAGATTCATCTAATGTCCAGTCTTTGCATAGTTGACTTCATAGTGTAAAAATACAGTTATTCTCATCCCATAACCATGGAGCAAAGGGTGAGACACCCGCACAAAGCTGGGGTCCAAGCAAGAGTAAAGGTAACTCCCCCAACCCAACCAAGGATCATTTCAGTGACCAATCAGGATTACAGATGTGACCACATGACGTGAACTACATTTCCCATGAGGCATTCCCTTAAGGGAATAGCTCCCAATCCCACTTAACTATCCCAATTCCCAATTAACTATTTACTGTCTGGACAGCACACTCCCCACCTGGAATTGTAAATTCCACTACCAATTATCAACTAAAGTAAAAAACTAAGGTAAACAGTAAATAGTAATATAGCATCAAACAGTGCAATGAGGTAGATACAAAGCATGCAAAGCTTGAGGTTCAGTCTTCAAGTTCAGCCTTTCTCCACAGCAACACTAGGTCGATGACTGGTCTGGTGTAGAGCTTCTTGGTGAAAGTCTGCTGGTTACTTATGGCAGCCTTGTAGGGTAGATAGGTACTCTTGCTTCCAACGGTTCCAAAGGGTGTTGGCAAGCTGTTGGAATGGATGTTGCGAAGACATTTGTCTGGCATGGGGGCTGCAGCCGATTGACGCAGACTATTCCTGTGATTCTCCATCTTAGGGCTGTCTTGAAGGCAAATGGGGAGCCTTTGGGCTTTTGACTACTTCATCGTGAATGAAAGTGTCAGGTACATCTACTCCCAACAATAGCAGAATCTCAGCTACCAGATCTAGAGCAGGAAAGTGATGAGCCATGTGCTTCAGGTGAGGTATGTTGCTTGCTACTTCTTGTATTGCAATCTGACTGTGGTCATCTGGTATCCCATCCCATTCTAACACAGGCGACAGTGGGAACTGGGAACTCCCATATAATGACTATACAAAGTCCAGTAGTTCTCATGCCGGCTTTGCTTTGTGGTACGGTGCACATTGATATAGTGAAGAGCACTTCTTCCTTTTGTGGATTGAGTATGCCAATTGTGACTGCTTGCATGTCTACCTGTTGAGAAATCTTCACTGTTACTGGTGGGCTGATTTGCCTTGAGACATTGGGGTAGGTTTTCTGTTTTCAGGAATGGAATCTCAAGTATTAGGACTTACAATGTCAGTTTTGTGACTGGCATTTAGAATCTGTGTTTAGATTCATCCCTTCAATTCCCTGGTTTTAGGAGACTGCTAAAGGCTAGGTCACACTGGCCGACGGATGCGAAACGTATGCAAAAAGGACACAGCGGATGAGCAAAATTTCGGGGGTGGCTCCATCCGCTGTTATCCACTCCAAAAAGTGCCCCATCCAATTTGCATAAACAGAATGGACAACAACAGAAAGGAACGGACGGGGGGAGGACGTAGCGAGGATGGTAAGCGGATGTTCATAGGAAGCCTAGCAGATGGAAGCGGTTGGAAGCGGATGACACATCCAAAGGGCCTTCCGGGGGAGAATAGCGAAGCGGAACGCGTTGGGATAGGACGGATGCGTAGCAGATGACGTGGATGCATCACGGACGCCTATAGATGCATAGCGGATGCGTAGCGGTATGCGTAGCGGATACAAAGCGTTCACCTGCGCATGCAGGAGGATGAATTGTGTAAGCTCCGCAGATATAAAAGGAATGCAAGCTCGCATGCAAGTCACCAATCAGAGGAAAGACCTGCTGCCAGAGACATCTTGAAAGAACACCATGGTTCGACAGTCAGGGAAGAAGAGAAAGCCTGTGCCTACTCCTGCCAGCCCTGGCAAGAAGGACAGAACCACCATTCCACCCCCTGGCACTGACTCTGAAGCTGCGTTGCTTCTGCTGCTGCTGCTGTTGGTGTTGCTGCTGCTGGTGCTTCTCTCTGCTTGTGTCTGCTGGTGTTGCTGGTGCTTCTCCTGCTGGCTGTGCTGCTGCTGCTGCTGCTGCTGCGGTGGTGGACCAGCCCCAAGGCCCTCAAAGCCCTGCTGCTGAAGGCCTGAAGCCCCTGCCAGAGGAGGAAGAAGCCAAGGCAAGGAGAAGGGAGAGAGGAAACAGTACTCCATTTCCGAGGACCATGAGGAGGAGGTGCTGGAATGGCGAGGGAGAACGAGTATCTGTGGAGAAAGGGCACAGGCTCTATTGCAACACAAAGAGGAAGCAGGCAGCATGGAGAGACACGGCAGAGAGCCTGGGCTACACTTCCTGATGTCCTCCTGGGATGGTGGAAGCACATCACACCTGGTACGGCAAAAGCTGCACCTGTAGAAATCTGGCCAGGCCGCTTGTCAAGCTCACTGACCAGGAGGCCTACGTCTCAGGCCAAGTGCAGCTTCCTGGAGGGTGAGGTCCGCCACCGAGGATCAGCCCCTCTGTCAACCTCTCCCTCAGACAGCCCACAGACAGCCAGTCCTCTTCCAGCCAGGAGACAGCTACCCTGTCCAGGCAGGTGTCTTTGAGGGCCCCACGCAGAGAGACCCCCCTGACAGCTGCACTCCCCATGCCAGAGGACGTGGAGGATATTTATCAAATGGAGCAAAGAAGAAGACAGCACCGAGACCAACCCACCCCCAACCCCCCAGCTCCACACTCCACATGAAAGCAGGCAGAGAGAGCAGACTGGAGGCCAGAGCCACACTGTCCTGCTGGAGATCAGGGACACAATCAAGACTAGCACAGATCTCTCTCAGCTGGTTACCACAGCGATATACCATCCTCAAACGAAAGCCCTTTCATCACGTACGTCAACCAGACCCTCAGGAACATGTCCGAAATCACAGTACCAGGTGATGAAGGAGAAAATCACAGCACTGCTGCACAACCCTCGCAGGCCCAGCTGACCCTGCTCTGACCACAGTCCAGGATTGCTCCTCCACACCAGGTGATGTCACAGCCCTTCCCACGTGCTTTCAACAGCCCCTCACCTACCAAGGTTATGAGTACCAGGACTTCCACAGGCAGAGGCATACCCTTCCTCAGTCAGGTCCCAGGTACATCGCAACGCCCACAAGAGCGCCCACTCGCCCAGCTGCAGACGCAGACAGCCCCACTACAGTCTCCTTCCTCCACCGCCACAAGCTAAGCCCCTCAACAGAAAAATCTGATCTTCAGTATACTGTGCCTGACATCCCAGAGTCCTTGAGGAAGGGCCATTTCAACCTCACGGGACTGGAGTCAAAGCTCTCTGAAGAGATTCCTGAACACACCATCCCTCATGTTTGTACTCTCAGGGCAGGCACCCCAATGGCACCTTCAGACCAGCACTCCAGCCACAAGCCACCTCTACAGTCCCTGGCGCTCGACAGCTGACGACCGATGACATGCTCACAGTGACCTGAGAAATAAGTGCCAAAGACTGAGTTGTTTACCTGTTCACTTTATCTTCTTAAGAACACTTTAACTTGGTTCTTTTGCTTTTTTAATAATAGTTCATACAGTTTACTTAAGAAACAGTTTGTTAATAAAGGTTATCTTTGGCTTCACAGCACTTGGTTCATTTTTATTTACTTCATAAAAGTGTTTGTGTGAAAACTTTGAAAAAGAGGGTTAAGCCTTTGCATGCTTGGTTGGGATAGGTAAGGATAGTTGTGGGATGGGTAATGGATATGCTGTGGGGATGGATATTTGATAGTTGTGGGAATAGGTTTAGGATAAGACTGGGGATGGAAAAGGAAGCGTGGGAATAGATAAACCTCTCAGTGCAAAGCAATAGTGGGACTGTATATGGTTCACTCCCTGCCCAAGCTCTGCCACACATATGGCCCTTTTTTATCAAATATAAATTTATTCATTATTCAACACATTTTCAAAATAAACAAAGCTCTTTATTAATGCCTCTATTTCATTGTAGGACCACCTCAACATACAATGGCAGCAATGTTTAGTGTTATTGAGCAGGCTCAAGGGAAGCTCTATTTAACCATCTATCATCCTGTCTTGGCCACTCCAGCTGCTGCCAGCTGGGGAGTTGCACAGTGTTTCAGGAGGTTGCGCTGCTTCTTTCTTCAACTAGTGAAGTCAATCTGTTTGGGGCCTTGCACATCTCACAGTGTCTATTCACGTTTCGTCCTTTGCGCTCCATTCACAAGGCTCATGTCCCCAATTGCCTTATTGGATGTTCCACAAGCCCTGTTCTGCAACACCCTGGTGTAGCGGGTTGTGCATGAGTAATTGTGCAGGATGCAGCAAAAGCTTCCAGCGATGCTTCCACTTCACAGTCTCAACTGTGTGAATTGCTGGCATGGTTGGTGGAAGTAAGGTTCTGAGGGGAGAAGGCGTTCATCATCCACAATGAAGTTAGGGCACATCTTGTGTGTACAATTGGGTAGTAGGGGTCTGGATCTGGAAAAACTCACCCATGATGAAGGTTGCGTTTCCAGCATCCTTGAGTGGTCACTGGTGTTGTATACCTGGCTTATCTGAAGCCAGACCCGTTTTGGCCTTGGAAGCCGATGTGCATGACTTGTTAGTCAGCATCAACAATGGCTATAGAGGATGAATACTGAAGAAGCCCTTGTTTGTCATAAGAGGAACCTCTGAGTTGGCTGGAAGCTTTGCAGGCCCGTTGCTTCCCATCTATTGGCTTCAAACGGTGTGTGGGAAGTTTCCCACCTTCTGATACGACTGCTCTGGCAAGTTTCCCCAGCCTTTATTACAGGTGGTGGGGCACTGGAGGAGCTCCTCCAGTATTCTTCGAATGATGTAAGCCTGCACCAACTTTCATCTGACCACAATGCTGATGGTGTTTTTGTGTGGTCAACCCTTCACCAGGCAAAATCTGTTTTATCTGTTAATGTAGTTCCATGCCCAGGTGGCACAGAGTCAATGCACCCTTCAGATCCAGGGTCAGGCCTGGGATGGAAGTGGTGCTCGGTCTTGGTCAACCTGGGTCCAGAACGCTCTAACAATTTCATGCAAAACATGGCTGGTGGCATCCTCATGAAGTGCTTTGGAATGACGAGTGTCTTCGTTCCTCAGCTCCAACCATCAGCTTGTTATGAGTCCAAACTCCACTCTTCTCCCGATCCATCGTCAGACCCACACAGCTCTTGACGTCTCCTTCTCTCCTTGTGTTAGAAAAGGGTGAAACAGTCCCTGAAGCAGGGCTTGGTTCTGGTGTTGAATGATGGCAGCTACCTTAAGGACTGTGTTAATGATCCATGGTGGAGGAAACAATGGATGATGTGGAAGAGCAAGACCAAGGGTGAAAGAGGTCTGTAACCAACGGCTGCTGGACTGATAAGGTGAGATCCAGGTGATTTCCTCCTCCCTTTTTTATAGAAATATCGGTTTTTCCCGCTAGGTGTCCTTCCACATACTCATAGGCATACTCCAGACGATCCTAAATATCCCGAGATACGTTCCCATATAGCAAAACGTTTTGTCCGTTTTATGCTTTATATACGAGATCATCCCGCTTACCATCCTTCTATTTTCCGTGCTAACTAATGCTGTGTGGATGTTCCGTGTACTTTTCGCTTCGCTCCCTCTTTTTCCGTTCAACAGCTGCAGAGATGTGAGTTGAGGGGAAGGCCACGAGGATGCGAGAGGATACAGCTTGAGGACTTAGTACAGATGACATTGGTACGTAAGAAACGTTTGTTTGCCTCATAAATGTGTCGGCGGATGTACATCGTACGCGCGGATAGTTATTCCGCTCAAAAAAGTTTTGTACAGCTCAAAAACTTTTTGAACGGATGAAATAGCAGTAGATGGATGTTTGAACGAAATTGTCAAGCCAGTTTGAAACACTATATGCAGTTGAGTTACACAAAACGGATGCATCTGCGTTTTTTCTAAATGATGGCAAGCTTTTGTTGTCATTTTACATTCTCTTTGCAATCCGTTGGTTTTGCAGTAGGAATCATGTGGTTTAACTACCGTAAAACCTGGCTTTGGGGCCCCTTTGTTTCGTGGTTCATAGCAAAGTGCTGGCTCATCCACGTAGGCCTTGACCTATTTAGATTGGGCTCTCTTCTTCTCCAACTCTCCCAAGGTTGAATGTTTATGGTAAGAGCATTGTTTGGCTACCTTTCCTATAATGCTGAGGCCCAATGCTGTTCTTTGTTGCCGTCTCCCTTGGTCATTTTGAGCAAACTCAAATTTGGGCCTGAGCTTTGGCTATTTCTGCTTTGCAATTGGCTGGCCTGAGTTTTGGCCATTTCTTATTCTTTGCCTGTTGGCTGGCCTGAACTTTGCCATTTCTGCCTGTTGGTGGGCCTGGCCTGAGCTTTCTGCTTAAGCTGCCTACTTGTGCTTCCTTCTGCTGTCACCTTCCTCTTGTTTGCAGACCATAGATTCTGCGTGTCTGCAAACCTTTTGGGGCTTCTATTTGTACTTTCTGCTCAAGCTCGATCAAGATAACTCGCTTTCTTTAGAAAGGGCTATTAGAGTATTCGCTATAAGCGTATGGGAGGATTGCATCTGAAAGGATGGGAAGAGCTAGCCAGCAAGAGAATTGCTGTGAGGCCGCGAAACTCCTGCTTTGAGATCTAAGTTGGTTTAGGAATGGGAGGAGGAGGCTTTTTTAGAATAGTAGGAAGAAGGCACACGTGTGAGGTTGTCAGAGTGTGGCCTCTCTTCCTCGCACATTTCTTCCAGTCTAGGAGCAAAGTCATGGAAGCTGCCTGGAGGAGTCTTTGCCCGCTGTGAACGTGATCCTCAACGTTCCTTGTTAGCTCGCTTGAAGCATTTTAGAATGTGTTCTATTGGAGCTTTGAGTCACCCAGCTTCGACTGGTATGTACTGACGTTTAACTTCCAACTGTCTCTCCACCATGCCACGAAGGTCATCTTTGCTCATTCTGCAATGTGCAGATTCTCTCCAAGGGATAGTCTTTGTGTTTTGGGCTTTCCCAAATCCTCCAGCAGCTCGACCATGAGTCTGCTCGCATGGTGATTACTTGCCCTGTTCAAATCCTCCGTAAACATGACTCCATGATCCCGGTAGGTTTTCTATGCTGTCTGGGTCGTAGGCTTTCGAGGTAACGTTGCCTCTTCAAGAATTTTGGAACATCCCAGATAAAAATCCTGTGTTTTTGGGAACCCAGCACCAACTTTTTACATTAATGGTGGGTGAGGGTTGGAGTCCTATGGTACATCAGAGACATCTGTCCATGGCTGAATGAGCTGCCATGCTTTTTAATTTGCAAGGGTGTATTTTGGAAAATTTAGCAGTTTTCTGTGTAACAATTCCCCTTTTTCCACTAAGGGTGCAGGCTGGCAAAAGGGTTGCTGTAGTTAGAGATGCCAATGAAACTCACTACTTGATGGGTTTCAAAGACAAGTCATTGTGCAAGATGTCTGACCACATGCATGGCATTTATACTTTTATACCATTTTTACAAGCAAGGAAGAGTAGCATAGGATACCGGTAATTATGGATTGGAGAAATAGCATCCCACATGGGTGAAACCTCCCATCCATTGGTACAACCTCCCAACCAATCCTTAATACTAGTGGTGATGTTAGTAAATGAGATCACCTATATGTCTGGAAGGTCTGGGACTTTCCACCTTCACCAAGATAGGGAATGAGATCGTGCAAGTAGCCAAGAGGCCCTGTATAGGTTTTTAGACACTGCAGTTTGCTGCTAGCATCTAGCACCATCCATAGGATCTCAGTAGCTACCACATTTCACTCTTTTTTATCTTGTTTAGATAAAGAATAGTCATTGGAGAGGTTAGTAAGGAACTTATAATAATCAGTAGAAGAGTACACTTGCAGTTGTTTATACAGGGAATATACTTGACCCTTAGGCAGTATAGGAGAGGATTTAGGGTGAAAAGCTGTGATACATATGTTGCAAAGAAAAGGGAGACATTGAATAAAGCATCACCGACTAATTAAAGCACAAATAATGACTACATAGTGTAACATTTTTCCCATTAAGCCTATGGCTAACCAAGCCCAAAAGCTTTCTCACCAAGATCCTAATTTATCAATTTTCAAATCTGAGCCCAAATTATGTAAAATATTAAGTTGATGCTGGATGGTTCATGAACCGTCAAATAAATTAAAACAATACAGATTTTGTAGAATAGCCTTCCTCAACGCTTGCATCTCGTGGTTGATTGTTGAGATAGCTGAAGAAGTAACATTAATTGTTTTGCTAAATTACATGCAACAGAGTTAATGTTAAGGTGAGCGCGAACAGTAATTGTTGGCACTCCCACTATAGACAAAGCTAGCACTATGTATTCTGCTTTATTAAGTAAGGTTGTTTCAGAATCACAAATGCTATCTAGTGTGACCCCATGTCGAGAACGATTCAAGTGATGAATTTGTTATTTAGAAAGTAAAACAGAAATCAGCCGGCTGAGGCAGCATTGCGTTTCACTAATATTAGAAGGAATATAATTGAAAGTTTCTTGAACACATGTAAAAACTACCCTTGCGGTAGCCAAACGTGGGCAAAGTTAAAGAAAGTCTCTTCAAAAGCTGTGCAGCTCAAAGTAGGTGAGTTAATACGATGACAGTGAGGTTTTTTACTTGAAGATGTACAATTAACTACTTTTGCACAAGTTATATTTACAGGGAGTAAATATAACTACCATTGGAGTGTGTAAAGCATTTGCAACGAGGTGTGGATAATAAGCAGCAAATCCCCAATTAGATATAGTCTTACAGTTAAAGTTCCCATGTAATAAAAATCCACCTAAGCCAGTGAAGTTGTGAATTACTGCAGGAGTGCAGACAGGAACTAAACATGATGTAGAAAGCAAATGTTCCATATCATAGGCTTCTGATAAACAAAAGACATCATTCTGTGTGTAGCTGTAAACAATCAAGCATGAACAAATGAGCCTAGGTTGGACACTCTGCCATCTGTAGAGTCACATTTCTGGGACCAGATCCAGGGACTGGTGTGGTGCCACAACAACCTTGGCTGGGTGGACACAATGAGCTGGAATCCACAAAGGTCCTGTAGGAGCAAACAAAGCAGCACAGCCCTTCCCCCTCATCCCCAAATAGTTAACTAAAACATTCAATTAATTTAAGGTAAATGGAAACATTCAATTGCATTCAATTGGTTTAAGGTAAATAATACTTTTAAAAACTTTTTTAGAGACCCTTTCCCTCCTTTTTTATTTATTTGTGGAGATAGGCCTGAAATGACAGATGAGCATGTTCCATTATGGCTATATTCCAGGTTGTACAAAATTGCAAAAAAGCAATGTTGTAAAAAAGAGGGCTTGCCCAGTAGGTAACATCCATTTGCCAAAGTTGACAATGAAACAATCTGTCAGCTGATGCTCCATTCAAGATTCAAGAAAGAAATACTTAGACTCTTTAAATTAGAGAAAAGATATCTTTTACTGAAAATGAAGTGGTAGCAACCATAGAATTCTGAATCTGAGAAATTAGGCGCGTGAATCACATATACAAAGTGATGGAAATGTTCCCACCCCCAATAGTTCAACTGAATCTTCCAATTAGAAGTTGTGAATATGATCATGTGGGCATCTTCAGGTGATGATNCTCCCCCCCTTCCCCCCGTTACTTATGACAGCCGAAAGATGCAAAGCAATAGTAAAAGATCTTGAAGGCTGACACAATCTGCTTGACTTGAGTAACTGGAATATGGCAAGCTTGTTCCAGGCCTCTAGCATTTTGATGGAAAAAAGAGTGACTGAAAAAAATCAGCAAAGAAGTTAACATACATAATGAAAGTCAGATATTAAATTAAAAGGCTGCTGATGAAAAGTTTTGAAAGTTAAAATAGCAGGACACTTTCCAGGTATCATCATGAGGATCCTTGTAAGGTGTGCTGTCCAGCCAGTGTATGGGAATTGGATAGTTAATTAGCAACTGTGAGCTGTCCCCTTAAGGGAATGCATCATGGTAACTGTAGTTGAGGTATCCTGGGAAATGTAGTCCATGTCAGGTGACCATATCTGTAATCCTGACTGGTCACTATATTGACCCTTGTTGGGTTGGGGGAGGCTCCCTCACTCTTGCCTGAAACCACCATACCATGCGGCTGCTTCAATCATCATGGGGTTGAGACCTTTTTATCTTTCTACACTACAAGACAGATATGCAAAGGATTGGATATTAAGGAGAACCTTCATCACAGTTGTGAGTTATGAGGATACCTGATGAACCAATAAAAAAGACTTTGTTATGCATGTTTTGTGGAGTTACTCTGTCTGCTTTATACCACCAGAGAATAATAAGCAGAACAGTAAAAAGATAAAATTAGTCTTGATTCCTGGAAGAAGTAGAAAAAAGCAGCTGGAGTCACAGCAAAATGACTGTTTGATTTTGAGACTCCCTAAAGTAAAAAAATTGAATCTCTGTGATAAAGACAAAGATATGTTGAAGCCAGGAATGAGTGTGGAATGCTAAGCTCTATGACTCAGTTTGAATTTGCTGGGAGGGGAAAGAAACCCCCCCTTCCCCTTTTACACAAGAGACTTTCAAATATCCTATGCTCTGGCTCTCAAAGGCAATCTAATGTTGACTTCATCCTTCCTTTTTTTTTCTCTTCCTTTATTGATGCTGGATTCCTTTGTACTTCAAACTTCTGATAGTGACCAGGAAAGGGCAAAGCCCCCCCCCCTTCAACAAGAGAAGCTTCTCTGTCTTATGTTACATCCTGCTAACTAAAAGGAGTTCATTGCAGGGGGAGGGGCCAAGGAATTAATTTTCTCTGAATTCCAACTCCCTTTCAATTGCAGATTAAATGCAATCTCCCTTTGTGGGCTAAAAGCGAGAAAGTAAGTGCATTTACAGCAGCTGAAGAGAGTTTGCTTTCCTGTTTTCTCCTTCCTTTTGAGAAAAAGCTTGCATTTTCACCGGCCATTCCATCCAACAGTTGTTACCGAATGCTAGTCATAAAAATACCTCATCACCATAGAAACAGCCTGCCACGAGGTAGCCCCCTTTGCCTCAAATGCTCTTCACAAAGGCAGATGTTCCTCCTCCCCAAGACACAAGACAATCCAAGAGACCTTTTCCCTTTAGCTTTAAAAAAAAAACCTACAGTGACCTCCTTTCTCCTCCTAAGCAAAGGAATCTGAGCCTCTTTCTTTCTCTATCTATGCAACCTAAACTTTAAAAGGCCCCTTGGATGCTGGGCAAGGAATTCCCCCCCCCCTTTTTCTCTTCAACAAGGAAGTGAAACCTCGGCAAAGCAGCCCACAGCTACATCTGGGGTTCCAGGAGAAATTTCCCAGAGTTTTCCAATATGTGTTTGCAAATTCTTATATGGTTTTTTTTTGACATAGTTTCACAAAAAATATACAAAGTTTCTCAAATTTAACCGGAGTGTTTATCCAATGATAATCCTTTTTTGCAATTATGGAAACTTTAAATCACTTAATTCAGGGTTCCAGGATTAACTGCAACAGAAGGTGGGCGGAGCAACAGCGGCTTCCAGGCCCTCTAGTGCCCCCTTGTGGAGCAAGCAACACTCACAGGCATATTTCTGCATTTAGCCTCCAAGTCTTCAGACTTGGCTACGCATATTTCTGTGATTAATCCTCAGGTCTTCAGACTTCGCTATACAACCTCTACTGCCCCCTTGTGTAGCAAGCACACAACACACCCTAGAAGCTGCCATACTGTGTACTGTGCTAGCACCGCCCAGACTCTGCAGCACCACCTACGTGCTCAAGTACCAAATTCAGCAGAAGTCCTACCTTTTGCTACCTGCGCATACAAAAAAAAAAAGGGGGGGGGAATTGCACAGAAAACCACTAAATTTTCCAAAATTCACCTTTTGCCAATTTGAAACATGGCAATTGCTTCAGCCATGACAGGTATCTCTGATGTACCAGGGGACTCCAACTCTCCACCCACCCTTGACGTAAACATGGAGCCTGGTTCCCAACAACCACTTTTAGATGTCCAACCCTCTGGGGAAGCCGCGATACCTCAGAAAGCCTATAGACTCAGATAGCATAGAAAGCTTACCTCAGCCGTGGTGGCACGCTTCAGAGAGGATTGGGAAAGGCAGTATCGCTGTCATGAAACACATGGACAGAACTGTTCAAGATCTGTGACATCCCCCCAAAGCAAGTTGCCCCTCAAGAGCCTCTCCCTGGTGCAGAAGGAGTTAGAAGAATACCTTGCATGGTGAAGAGACAGTGAAAATAAGCTTAAATACATACAGTTGAACCTGGAAGTCCCAGAGTTCCAGGAACACATTCACTGCTTTGAGTAGGCAAACAAAGAACGTGAACACAGCATTCGGGAAGGCAGAAACTCCCTCAAGGCCACGATCCTCAATGCGCTTCAAAAGGAACAAGGGCCAAGGGAGAAGTCCACATCCGACATAGGTCTTCAATCACAAGCAGCTTCTTCCCACCATTCTAAGAAAGCCGCCTTCCTCCATCCCAAACCGGCTAGATCACAAGCAGGTTCCAGTGTTTCACACCAATTCTCTGCTGCCGTCTCTCTCCATCCTTCTGTCGTAGCGGTGCATCTAAGGCCTCCAAAGCAGCAAATTACACTGACTGGGCCGCAGAAGCTGAAGTAGAAGCTGTCGTAGCAGACACAGATCTATGTGCCACAGAGGAGGTAACACGGAAGAAGGCTGAAATAGCGTCTCAACAAGCTGAAATTGTGGCTCAACAGGCTGCGGCTCAACAGGCCAAAGCCCGGGCCAGACAACAAGCAGAAATGGCCAAAGCGCTAGCCAAATTGGAGTTGGCTGAATGGCAAAGAAACTTGACAACTAAGACGGCAAGGGCCATAGCATGGCAGAAGATGGCCGACAACACCTCCCTCCAATTCAACCTCAAAGAGTTAGGAGAAGAGAGCCCAGATAAACGGGTCAAGGCCTACGTAGATGAGCAGCACTCGCTTCAAAATGAACAGGTGGAACCACCTCAGAAACCTAGAAGTCTCCCACCACCAAAAGGAGTACAGGGATGAATCTCAACCAAAGATTCTAAACATCAGTCATGCAACTGACGTTGTATGACCTAAGATTCAAGATTCACTTCCCACCAACAGCAAACCCTCCCCAAATGACGTGGTACAACTTAAGGTCCAAGATGCTCTTTCCAGAATCAGCAACCCTGCTCCAATGTCTCACGACCTGCTGGGCAAGCAAATTAGCCCACCAGTGCTCATAAGAACTTCTCAACAAGTTGACATGCAACCAATCACAATTGCCATACTCAATCCTCAGGCAAAAGAGTTCTTACCACAACCGCTACACAACTCTGATGCATAGAGTGGAAGCTACACCCAACCTCAAAAGGTACTACCTACATATGACCTCCTCATAAAGTACTCTGTGGCGAACCATGTACCGTCCAAAACACATGCCCTCAAGCCAGAACACCATGCCTACAATGACATCATACAAAGAGATGACTTGCCCTCACAGAGAAGTAACCGAGAACCATCACTAAGATGAGGAAGGTTAGACTTAGCAGCCAGCGGTGTGTACAAATTCAACAACAAGCCAGGCAGAGAATACCTATTATGGAAGACTATTTTCACAAGTACCGCTCAATGTGAACAGTGGCTTCCCAGTGAAGAACTTAAATTTCTGTTGGCATGGCAAGGACCACAGTCTAGCTATATGGTGAAACACACTTACACAGGCATACTTAATGACCCAGACACCACTTTAAAATGAGCGTGGGATGCTTTGGACGGAAATATGGCGATGGCACATTGATGGAATAATCGCTCCTAGAGTGACTTTACAGTTTCTCGTGTATTGCCATCCACAAAACCACAAAACTAGAGGACTTTTCCAACATCCTTAAGGAGCTGTGAACAGCCAAAGAATGTTCTGACTTACCAGGACTGGCTTGCCTTGATCTCTTCATAACACAAGAAGCAATCATCGCCAAATTTCCAAAAGAAATATTAGAATGATGGATCATTTTGTCCGATGCCTTTCGGGCTGCACACCGCAAATGAGACCCACCCTTTGCCTTTCTCCAAGAATTTGTCGTCCGGCAAACAGAGTCCTGTAACAGCTTCAGAAACCTTTGCCTCAGACACAGATTTTACCAAACTAACAGAGACCACTACCGAAACTCTACACCTCTCCAGCCTCTACTGCCCATCTCTACAGATCATCACCAAGCGACAACACATGAGACAGGGGTCGTGACCTCATCCATACACATTTCAGGAGAGAACTCATCAGATACAACCCAATGTAGATCTCCTACTACAAAGAAAAGCCAGTTTTGTCCTTTGCACTGCACTCAACATTCGCTGAACAGGTGCCAGGGGTTTGTAGCAAAATCCCTGTTCAAAAGGAAAGAGTTGATTCTGCAACGTGTTGAGAATCCAAACACTTGCCCAAATACTGCACATCCAAAGTGCAATGTCATATCTGCAAAAGTGACACGCACCCGACTATGCCGCATCCAGACGCCAATCCATTACCACAGACATCTCATAGTCCTCCTTTGACAAGGAGCCTCAATGTGCTACAGAAACACACCCAGAGTCAGAGGTGAGTGTCAATTGCACAGCGGTGTGCAATGGCACACCAGCCCCTCGCGCATATCATCAGATCTGCTTAGCCAAAGTCTACCCAGATGGACGCCCAGAAGAAGCAGTGAAGATGTATGCAATACTGGACCCTCAGAACAATTGCTCATTAGCCAAGTCCGCATTCTTCAACCTCTTTGATGTTCAGAAGGAAGAAGTGCACTTCACGATATCGACGTGCACCACACCGAGACACATGGCAGGGAGGGAAGCTACTGGACTCTGTATAGAGTCTTTAGATGGAAGTTCCCAGTTTCTTTTCTTTTTTTGAAAAAATTATTTTTATTAATTTTCTTTTTTTTTTACATCGTAAAACATCATGGTATCAACAATGTTCTTGGCATCTATACAAGATTTTGCTTTAAATATCATAATACATTATATT
Organism: Laticauda laticaudata; assembly: GCA_004320025.1. Classification (NCBI taxonomy): domain Eukaryota; kingdom Metazoa; phylum Chordata; class Lepidosauria; order Squamata; family Elapidae; genus Laticauda; species Laticauda laticaudata. The sequence goes on from BHFT01068415.1 coordinate 42,883, forward strand.
GCATTTGTCTACTATTAAATAATATCTTTAGCTATAATCACTATTCTTATATCTTTATATAATTTACAAAATTTTATTTTACTTTCTTAAGAGTTGTTTCAATTAACATTTTTGTCTCATTTCTTGGTTCTGTTTGTTAGCCATTTATACCAATTGTTCCAAATTGTAAAGAATTCAGAGCTTTACAACTAAAAATATTATAAAATTTATTATATTTTAAATGGAAGTGGAAATAGTCAAAGTAACAATGATTGCATGGGCACAGAATTTTGGATACTACTATAGAAACTAGAGAATGAAAAAAATATGAATATAAAATTATAATTAATAGTAATCTGCCTGGCATTATAAAGAAAACATATATAAAATGTTTTATAGATGGTATTTAGCCTCAACAAAATTGGCAAAAATCTACTCCAATATGAGTCGCTAAATGTTGGATAAGTGCAAAAAAGTTGATGGTACATTTTATCAACAAAGGTGGTGGATGTGCCTGAGGCCAGGACATACTGGATTCAAATTAAAATTGGTTAAAAGAGATCAACTGGCTATCAGATTGATGCCAGACCGAATCCTTTCTATTAGGAATCATTAAAGAAAGACTACAAAAGAAGACTACCAAATACCTAGTGTTACATATTATAAAGCCGCAGAATAGCCTTTGTGCAGGTATGGAAAAACACCAAATACCCCTAATGAAGAACTAAATAATACACAAAGTTACAGAAAGTGCTTGAGATGAATACGCTAACAAATGAAATTGAAAGAAAAAGATGA
>BHFT01068420.1:0-16017 GCA_004320025.1 Laticauda laticaudata
AGGTCGCATTCAGAGGAAAGACCTGCTGCTCCGGACACAGTCGACTGCTTTGTCCTGTCCTGCCTGTATGTCTGCTTGCCAGCCTTGCTACACAAGCCTTGCTGCCAGCCCTGTGCTGCCAGCCTCTTGCTGCCAGCCTCGCTGCCAGCCTCGCTGCCACCTCCCTTGCGCAGCTTGCTGCAAGCCTGCCTGCAAGCCTTGCTGCCAGCCTTCTGCAGCCCTGTGCTGCCAGCCTGCCAGGTAGACTCTGCTGCCATGCCTGCTATGCCAGCCTGCATGCCAGCCAGCAGACCCCACAACCGATTGCGGAAGCACAGCAAGCCTCAGCCTCTTCTGCCAGCCCTGGCAAGAGACATCCCTCACTCTGGTTCTTGCTGGGGATTCTGCCAGCAATGCTCTCCCCGTCTGGGCTGGCGCTTCTGCTGCTTCTTGCTTCTGGAGGAGCTGAGACAAGCACCCAGCACCAGCCCACCTCCACAGCATCTTCACTCTTCACCCCTGGCTGAAGCGACAAGAAGGAGTGCCCAGAGACTCATTTTTTCTTAATAGCTCTGTTGTTAATAAAGTCTATTTTGATTCAACACTTGCTTCATTTCTTTTTTTTAATAAAAGTCTTTGCTGAAACTTTTAGAAATGGTTTTAAGCGCTTTGCATTGTTTGTGGGTAGGGGTAAGTAGCAGTGAGATTGGCCAGAACCTTTGGATGGTATTAAGCTGTGGGATAGATAAAGCTCCAGTGCAAGCATAAGTGGGAACTGTATGGTCCAACCCTCCAGCTGCCACACAGTTTGGCCCCTTTTATTATCAATAATAAGTAATACTCAATTCCACACATTTGACATAAAGACAACTCTTTATTAAACGCTCCTGTTCATTGTTAGGCCAACCAAACAATACATGACGCCAATCTCATCCCGTGTATGATGAGAACAAGGCTGAAGGAAGCAAATCCAAAAAGCATATATCATCCTGTCTTGCCAGGTCCACTGCTCCCAGCTTGGGAGTTGCATTCAGTGTTTCAGGAGGTTGCGCTGCTTCTGTTCGCCTCACTGAGGCTCTGTTTGGGGCGCTTGCACACACTTCCTCAGTGTCGAATTTTCAGGGTTCGCCCTTGCCTCCATTCCCACAGGCTCCATGTTCCCCATTGGCCTGATGTTGGAGGTCAAGCCTGTTCTGCAAGACCGTGCGTAGCGGATCGTCGCATGAGATTGTGCACGGATACAGCAAGCTTCCATAATGTCCTCAAAGGTCTCTGGGCGATGCTGCATGGTGGTAAGAAGTACCTGGAACCTGTTGGCCAGCGATGCCAAAAGGCGTTCTCCAGCCCCCGCCTGCCCTGGACAGCCTGTAGTTGAAGATCCTCTCTTGCACGCGTGAGGAGTCTGGAAAGTGTAGGGGGTGGGTTCAATGAGGTAGGTTGTGAGGGAGAAGGGATGATCCCCACGATGAAGTAGGGCACATCTTGTGTGTCGTTGGGCAGCGGGTCTGGATCTGGGAAGTTTACATGAGGGTTGCCATTCTAGCCCCTCCTTGAGGTGACTGCATTTGTATCACCTTGGGCCACTCTGAAGCTGACCCGTTTGCCCTGAAGCATACAATTGTACATAAAACCTTTATAGTCAGCAAATCGACGCATGGCGAAGAAGGATGATGCTGAAGAAGCCCTGGGGTTAAATAAGTGGGCCTGAGTTGGTTGGAGCTTGCAGGCAGCGTGCTTTCCCATCTATGGCTCCAACGGACTGTTGGGGGAACCTCCACTTCTGATATACCACTGCTTCTGCAACTTCTCTTCCATCCTTCTTAGTGGAAGCGGGCTAGCTGGATGACCTCCGTTCCTTTTTGTATTCTTCGATCGATGCCTGCACCACTTCTCGTCCACCACCAAGCTTTGATGTTTGGATGGCACCCTCCCAAGCCGTACTGCATTGCTCTGTAGGCGAGTCCCTGAAGCCAGGTGGCACATGAGTGAGTGCCCAACCTTGAGCCCAAGTCTCAGGCTGGGCCGGAAGCCTGGTGTTTGCCCTTGGTCAACCTGGGTGTCAGGCGCTTGCACCAACTTCGTCAACACTGGCTGGAGGCATCCTCATGAAGTTCGGAACGCCGAGTGTCTTCACTCCCTGAGCTCCACCATCAGCTTGTTGTCACGTCCTTCTTTGCTCTTCTATGGCGAACCATCTTCGCATCCAGACTCTTTTGGGTGGCTCCTTTTCTTTCTCACAGCAGAGTTCACAGAGCTGCAGATGGCTTCGCACTGTTGCAGAACGATGGTGGCTGCTGAAAGGATTTGTTGCAATCACGGTGGACATGACTGGATGCTGTGGAAGAGAAGATCCAGATGAAGGCTGCAGAGGTCCCGACCACTGGGATAGTGTTCTGAAAGTGAGATTGCAGACGAATTGTCCCCTTTTTATTAGGCAGGAAAGGTGTCCTTTATGTCATCTAGGCCATCCTCTAGGGATCCTCTAGGCATCCTGCAGACATCCTTAATTTCCGAGATAGGTCCCTCTCGGATTGTTTTTCTCTGTCTTAAAGCTTTGTTTCCGTCTGCTGCATCCGCTAGGCATCCGTTTCTGCATCCATTCCGCGTCGTTCCGCTTCATCCTGCGTCTGGGCGGATGGAGTTGCGTGGATGTGCAGCGGATGCCTAGCGGATATAGCGGATGCGTAATGGATGCGTAATGGATTCGTAGCGGATGCGTTGCGGATGCAAGAAACGGACGAAATGGATACATTTTCTGCGCAAAAGTTTTTGGCAGCCCAAAACTTTTGGAGTGGATGAAAATCAATAGACAGAATGCTGGACGGATAGAGAGGAAGCCAAACGGAGGCAGTGAGTACATCGCGTTTTCGAACGGATGGCAAGGTTTTTTGTCCGTTTTACATTCTCTTTGCATCCATTGGTTCAGTGTGACATGGGCTTAAAGTCTTGGCCCTTTTGGGAAGGATAATAAATATCTTGAAGTTCAGTGAAAACCAACTTGGGCTGCTGGCACTGCCAATGTTTTCATACAACTGATGATATTTTTTGACACGGATTTCATGAAACACACAAAACAACACCTACAAAATAAATTTCTGCAACTTTCAGAAAATGGTCACTTGATTAAAGATAAGCCATAAACCCACTGAGAAAAACAATCAATAATCAATTGAAAATCTTGTTTGAAAATTTATTCATTTTTAAATGTGTTTTATTGGTTAAAAATATTAGTGGAACAAGGAAAAGTTGAAAAAATTAATTTCTAATTTGTTATATTTATTAGATGTTATATGGTATATCCGGAAAAAACAGAAAATGATATTTTAATTTGTAAGCATATACAAGTCTATAATTTTGCTTATAGATCATAAACTATTTATTTATTCACTTTTTAGCTATAATTTGGAAAGCAGCATTTGGAATGTGGTGCTTATACTGAAAGGACCCCTTCAGAGATATGGACATACTATTGCTTTATATCAGGTTTGTTTGTACATCAGAATTAAATTCGAAAGATTCTTTTCCTCCTTCTCCTCCTCATCCCCCCGCCTCCTCTGATTCTAAGTCAGCTAGCTCAGTGGCGCAGTGGATAGAGTGAAGTACTGCAGGCTACTTCTGCTGACAGCCAACTGCCTATAAGTTGGCAGATCAAATTTCACCAGGCTCAAGGTTGACTCAGCCTCCCATCCTTCTGAGGTAGATAAAATGAGGACCCAGTTTGTTCGGGGCAATATTCTGACCCTGTAAACTTCTTAGAGAGGACTGTAAAGCACTATGAAGTAGTATATAAGTCTAAGTGCTCTTGCTATTGCGATCCAGCTCAACTCATTCTTATAATGATCTATATGACATATTGTAGTAACACTGTTCGGAAGGTATTTTAGAATTCTGTATTTTAGAATTCTGAATCAAGGGTACATTTTTCTCATTTCATATTAGAATAAATCACCATTCCATGAAATAACTGTGCAGTTATGACACACTTTCTGACTTAAGCGGGGAATTCTGTATTTTATATGGAATACAAAGTGACTCTATCCTTCTTGATCTTATTAGACAGCAGATAGACATTGGGATATGCAGTCCCACAGGCAAACTCTCAACTCTGTCATATCTAGCTCTTTGAATTACACTAGGAAGTCAGCCAACATCCAGTGCAGTTCTAGAAGTTTTATTTTGGAGAACTTGGCATGCATGCCACTGCTTGAGCAGCTGTATTGTGCAACTGGTAAATATCCTAGATGGGTATCCCTTAGTACAGATTTGAAGCATTCTGTTTATTTGCCACATACTTTACTTTAGTTGTTTACCATTCTTGGTGCATTTAGCATCAACTTCCAACTCAGAATTCACTCAAAAGAATTCACTCAAAAGCCTGTTTATTTTTATATGTGCATTTTCAAAATTAATGAACTATAATAAGCTTTTTTTCCTGCTATTCTCAGTGATAAATATTTTCCTCTCAATTGCATTCATTGTCAGCCTTCTGAGGTAGATCAGACAGGAAGAATGGCCAGCTGAGCTAATTCTATTTTATTGAGAGATTACATTATTAAGTCTTGCAAATCTAAAAGTATATTTCATCCCTATTCCCTTTCAAGTAAAAAAATGGTCCCTTCTAAGCTGTTCACATTCATGCTACAGGCTAAATTGCCTTTTCTTCTCCCTTCCTCTAGGATGATTCCCACATTTACTGTTATATTCATTCTGAATATAACATTTTTCCAAACCTTGGTATCTCTTTCAGTGTAAATGGAATCCTTTGATCCCACTGTCCCACAAACTTTATTCTGTTTTATTAAAAAAATAATCCATGTGTTTCCCCATATTAATCATTCTAGAATTATACCTCCTTTTAACAATTTTTCTCCATATATGGACAGTGAGCTAATTGAGATTAACACCTTTCTGAAAGATCCATCTGTCTCCAGAACTCTTATTGACCTTTAATGCAGATTAAGCTTCTGTGCATCATTAATGTCAATCAATGTACTATGAAAGGCTGAAGATAATCATATATAAAAATGATATGAGTCTATTTAGTTGTTAACAGTAAAAATATAATATTGATTTATATAGCTGTCATTGTATATATTGCTGAATGAGCTGAAGTTCTTTAAAAAAAATCCTGGTACTGTTGACAGTATCGATCACCTGCTGGAAGAGAGGATGGTGGATGCAAATAAGTACCTATATCAAATTGTCATTATTTTCAGCAAGTAGAATTAGTCCTGTCAGAACAAATAGTACCATCTGTTTATTGTCCATATAGCAGCCTAGTATGGCTCTTCTTGTGCTATTAGGTATTAAATGCAGTTTTTCCATTGTTTGGATTCTTTTCATCACAGTTGAAATGCTGGGAGTAATATAAACATTATCTGGATTTTTTACAATTAAAAGGGAAACAACATTTCCATTCTGCTTCTGACTGGAAAACACTGTATAATAATATAGACTCAAACCAAAAGCAGATTTTTTAATAAAATCTTTTCCATGTTTTTTCTAATTTGGCAAGTTTAAAGTTAATTTAAATTTAAATTATAATGATGTGCAAGAATAGCTGGTTTAAATTGTTTAAAAACATTTTATATGGGTTTAAAAGAATTGTTGCAGTGAACATAGTGTTTCTTTAAATTGGAATTTCTTTGAGAGTTGGAGATTGATGATTTGATTTCCAGTCATCTGCTACTCATCAACATAAAGTGTAATGATGCACAGTTAGCACGGTTAGAAGGAAGAGAAATTTATCTAATCAATAATTTTGTCTGCTTATATTACTCTTTTGGCTCTGTGGAGTTTGAATGTGATTCTAAAAAGCAATGACTTCTGGAAAAACCCAGCAATAAGACTATTAGCCTTAAGCATTTTCAGATGTGAAAAGAAAAGTATAGTATAGAAAGGAAGGATTATTAGTAAAGATGCTCTTACAATTTTTACAGGTTGATCCACCAATTTTTATAGAGTAAAGTAAATCTGAATGCATTCAATTGTATTTGACAGAAGATATTCAAATTGTAACATATTGATACTGAAATGAAACTACAGGTAGTCCTCATTTAACAAACCAAATTGGAATAAGGACTCTGCCCCTAAGTGAGGTGGTTGCTGTGTGGAAACCATAGGGTTGCAGCTATGCTTTCCAACTGGAAAGATATAATAGTTTAATCCCTTTGGCTTTTGTTTTGCTCCCTAACCACTCCTCTCCTTTTAGGAATCTTTGAGTATAGGTAAACCGTGATTTACAGAAGTTCATTTAATGACTGTTTGAAATTACAATGCCACTGAAAAAAGTGACTTATTACCATTTTTCACACTTATGACTGTTGCAGCATTCCCATGGTCACATGATAAAAATTCAGGTGATTAACAAATGACTGATATTTATGATGATTGCAGTGTCCTATGGTTATGTGATCCCCTTTTTAGATCTTCTGACAAGCAAAGCCAGATTTACTTAACAGTCATGTTACTAACTTAACAGCTGCAATGACTCACTTAGGAATTGTGGCAAGTAAAATTGTAAAATGGGGAAAAATTCACTTAAAAATGTTTTACTTAGCAGCAAAAATGTTGGCCTCAACTGTGAACGTACCTGTTTACTGCCCCAAGCTGCTACACAACTGCATTGTTTTCAAAGTCTAGAACAGCATACTCCTTATTTCCTTTGAATCTCTTCATCTGTCATCTTTCTCCTTTGCAAAAGGAGAAAAAAAAAAAAAAACCNTTGCAAAAGGAAAAAAAAAAAAAAAAACCCTGCACAGATCATTAAGGGATGTGGCAAAAGTAGTAAATGGTCCTAACGAAAGTTATTTTAGCCTGAAGTTATTTTTCATCACTTTGTAACTTTGTAATTCAACTGAAGGAGTAGTTGGTAAGCAACCGTTACCTCTTCCTTTATATGTTACTACTGTTGGCATTATAGAGATTGAACAGAAATAGATGTCAGGACATGACTTTAAAAGAGTAATGGGAACATTTTAGAGTGCTTTGTAGAGAACATCCATTTATGGTGGTACCAAACTTATTTTTAATTTACTAAAATATTTTGCAATGATTGTAATATGCATTGAGCAGGACTGGAATTCAACCGGTGTAACAACCGGTTCATTGAGTACATGCTTTTCTGGAACTGAACAATAGTTGAAACTCAGCGAGGTAAGGCTAGGAAAAAAACCTAGGAAAAAAGTGGAATATTGAGATGTGGTATTATGTAGCTGCAGTAATATTACAGTATTTGCAGAACCAATAATCTACTCTAAAATTCAGACATACCAGTTGCTAGAAAGTATTTACAATGGTAACTGCATCAAGGTTCATTTGTAATTTATGGTTATATGCCATAAAATTTGAAAAAGTTTTTAAAAAGCAGTTAAATTTGTCACTGCTCATTGGTCAATATACCTTGTCTTTAGTATAGTAAATTCTTGGTGAAAAAAGGAAGGTTCCCCCTCCCCAATTCAAAGAAATAAGATCCTGTAGCATAGGAATGTAGTATAAACTAATATTATATGCCCATGTTATTTCCAATGTGGAAAGAATGATACTACAGCTCAACATTTATAATTGTGCATTTTTTATTTATATCTAAAGTTTAACTAACAATCATTTCTCCTTCTTTAAAATAGGATGACATTTACATGTATGGAGGCAAAATTGAAACAAATACCGGTAATGTCACTGATGAATTATGGATTTTCAGCATACCAAGTCAGACCTGGAGCCTTCGAATTCCGGCAGTGCTTGTTCATGGCCAGCAATATGCAGTCGAAGGTCACTCAGCGCACATAGTGGAACTTGACAGTAGGGATGTTATCATGCTTGTGATTTTTGGTTACTCTGTAATATATGGCTATTCAAGCAGCATTCAAGAGTATTATATCAGTAAGTTACCTTTTCATTTTTTGAATTGCTTTATTAAAACTTCAGGATGTGCACTGAGACAAGGGAGAATAAGAGATAAACTGTACTTATACTTACCACCTGATATTTTTTTAATCTATCACAGACGGACATCATTTAGTTTGGATAGGAATTCTAGTATGGGAAATACAGTAATGAGGGTAATCACCATATAATGTTAATAAATACTAATGTATGGATGAGTTTGATTTCTATTCACTTCTGGATCATAGGACAAAGTTGCATATTTTATACATTTTTGAACAATTACACAAAACTAATTGTGATATAGATTGAAATGTTAATTTTAGAAATTACATGAAAAGGATATCTTTGATGTAAAATGAAGTAGCTTTTCACAAAGTAGCTTAGAATTAACCTCTGTGAATAATACATAAGCAGGCACTTTAAGAAGACAATTTTTAAAAAAAAACCCTCTCAGAATTAAACTCTCTCAGCCTTAAAAGTAAATACTATGCAAGTCATGGAAAATCCTGCATTCAATTAATACTCCTGATATTAGCATACTTGATCCCACCTCCTTAACTTTCAAATAAATTATTCAGTTTTCATCCTTTATTTTAATATCATTTAAAGTGATTTTTGAAGATATAAATTGTGCTTTTATGAATAATTAATAACATACAACTTTGAACTCTGCAGTTTCACAACAATCCAGTAGGATGCACTACTGTTCCAATTTTACTCACTTCTGAGCTTAAAAAAAATCAGTAATTTACTGGGTATTTTTTCTAGACAACATTTTTAGTTGTAACAATACTGAAGTGCATTCTTCTGTATTATATAATGCATACACAAAGAATTGTATTTCTTTGTAAAATTCTGTGCTTTATCATTTTTTAAAGTTATGCATAGGACACTTTCAAATCTAATTGATAGTTGCAGTATTTATCCCAATGAGATATACATTATTTATTTTTAAGTAAGCAGGAATATGACAGAAGCCAGTATCAATAACTATAATTTAGACTTCCATTACTATATTTTTATCACAGTGAAATGGACTAAATACTAGTAATTGTCTATTCATTAGCTGTGTTTTCTTTTCTATTGCCAGTCATTTACCAAATGCTATAGTGTCCTAATTTCAGAAATAAGGATAAGGAATAACAATAAATGCATTCTGCAGTTTGTAATTAAGCTGAGTCAAAAATAAATAAATAAATAAATAGGATCTAACAAAGTAAATTATTTGGAAAAAGCAACATCAGAAGATTGCTGATAAAACAGACCAGAGTTTCATATAATTGAATCTCTTGCTTCCCCCAATGGCCAAATTAAATGCCTTTGGAGGGTTCATAAACATAGCATGATAACTTTCTTCTAGTGTGTTCTTCTAGAAGAAGAAGCATCTGTTATTCACCTGGGTATTATCTCTGAAAATGAAAATTCACTTTGTCCATCAAGAATAACATCTGCCATATGTATTTATCATGCTTTTAAGAGACAAGCTGCATATTAGGTTAAAGACATAGACTGCAGACATGAATTTCCATCTTTTTCTGGTTTGCGTATGTGACAAAATAAATAAAATTGTTTGCACTGAGATGCTTATCTGTGCAAAGAGATTATGCCTTCTCAGCTGTAGTTTTAAGATAATTCTCCTATCTCCAATTTATGGAACTGAAAAAAAAATGTTTCTAGTCATGCCCAATTGTGGTGAATTGGGGAAATGATTGATTATACTGTAGCTGGTAAAGGAAGCCTTAATATTGTGGAAATAACAACTGATTTCTTAGTTGTTAAAAGAAAAAAAACCACAATAATTTCTTGCTGCACTTTCATTGTAATACACAGATGCGGCAACACACAGCTTCTTTTTATTTTCTTTTTATAGGTTTTATAGCCCATCCAACTATGAATACTAAAACTCATAGCATTATTTGCAGTGATTTTCAAGTGTAGTATAAGCCCTTAGTAATATTTCTGAGCTAAATTTTGCTGTGTTTGTTAAATGATGAATTGTATTATTCAGGTGAAAATATGATGCACAAAGTCTATTGTTAATACTAGTGAGATGTACAATTTTCAATAATGCTAATATTAGATACATATTTTTGGGAGTACAAGTCTAACATTCCCACTGGAATTCTATACTTGAAAAAGTCAAGAACAAATATTGGACCAATTAATTCTTCCATGCCAGGGAGAGTTGAACTCAAAGGCTGAAGATATACAGTTTTTAATGTGCTAGTTCTTAATTTTATTACCTCTCTGTTGTTCATTAATGCAATCTGGCTTTTTTTCAGGCTTTAGGGTGAGCTTGGAAAAATATTTATCAAAACTACTAATTAAAGATAATATAGCTCTTAAAACAATAGGATCTTTTCAAACTTATACAGTAGCCTAAGAAAAGTTGGACTGCTTTAATGAATAGTAGAGAGGTCTTCATTTACATACAACGTGAAGTGCTTCTTCTGAAGATCATGCATAGTTCTAACTTGCATTGCTAAATACTGAGAAAATAAGAACATTGTGAAAATCATGCCACAGGTAACTTGTTACTGTGGTGCTATAGTGTTCATTAATAGTTAACAATGCTAAAATTATACTGCTAAGTATAGTGTCCTTGGAGAAATTCCAAGCAGCATTATATGGAAGATGCCTAGTTGGCTAAATTAGCTTCTGCTTCATTTAATAACAGAAATGAAAATGTCATTGTCTACTGAATAGTTTTTTACTGGGACAAAAGTTGAAATCTAGGATTTCGCTTTTTAACTTCCTTTAAAATATTATAGAATATATGTATTTGTAAACAATATGTAAAATAGATTCTACTCCAAAGCACATTTTAATAAAATTCAGTTCATGGCTTTAAACTATTAGTAGTGACAAAAAAATTACATAGTTATCAGTTATTATTATTCAGGATTAACGTCAACTGTGTATAGTTTTTTACAATGATAATAGATTGTCAGCATCAAATATTAATCACACTAATATGGGAAAGTAGAGTTTTATGAAAATTGTCGCTAGGAGTTCTTTTATTACTAGTGCCATTGGATCTTTTTGTAAGCATTCATTTGTTTTACAAAGGTTTAGTTTACAGAATCTTGTTTCTACTTCGTAGTTTATTTTTGGTTGATCATTTTTATGTTTCATTTTATTTCCGTAGTTTTATTCCCTTAAGGTTTAATGCATTTTGTGCTATGTTTTCCTGAATTCCTGTACAGGATTTATCTCTAGACCTACAGCAGTTGGATGATTTTAAACTTGAAAATTCCAGATGGTGACTCAGTACAAACTGAGTTTTGGAATGAAGCAACATAGAAAGCAGATTGGAAAATAGTAATAGATATTGTTTCTGTATGACAGTTTGATCCTGTTAAGAAAATGAAAATCTTTGAACAGGAATCATGCTCTTATTTTTAATCCCACTCTTTATTGTATTACAGTTTTGAACTGGAAGTTTTACCACTTATCTTAATAGTATAACTTTGTATGTTTTCTTTCATAAAATTATTTGAGTTTTATGCTGCGTTAATTGCACTTAATAGTTGAGACGTTTCCAAGTTAAATCAAACAAAGAATTAGAATAAATAATTGAGTAAAGAATATTTGTACGAATAAAAAAAAAAGTATCATGCAACATTCATTCATGGCACTGTGTACCTCTCAATAGATGACTATACACAGATTTTCCTATAGAGCCAGATTTTCTTTCTAGAAGATCATGAATGGTGGGACTTGCCTCTAGTGATTAGATATTTCACAAGGAGAAGACACCAAAGAGTATAAATACTTAGATATGGCTTCCTGCCAGATGTACCAATGGGTAGAGATTCTTATTAGGCTTTTGTTTTTGTTACATAGATCCTAAACTATAAAAGGCTAAAGCACTCTGAATTGCAAGTTGTAATCAAAATAGTAAACTAAATAAAATGACATGATACTTAACAGGCCTGATCCATGGACACACAAATAATCCTATTTGTACCAACAAATTATATTCCATGGTGTTAAGGAGCTGGCAGATGTGATTTATCATAATCTTTGGGAAATCCTAGAGTATAGGGAAGAGCCATTAAATTGAAGAAGAGCTAATTTTTTTGGTCTTTAAGAAAACAGGAGAAAAGTAGACTTAGTCAGCTGCAGACCAATTAGATTGGCATAATTTTCTGGGAAAGTCCTAGAAAAGCAGAAAGAATCTTAGATTTCCTGGTAGACAAATAACAGAGTGGGAAGATCAGCCAATAGGGTGCTACATATTTTAAAAACATCACTGATATCTTTGGCTGTATCGATAGAAATATATTTATGAGATCATGGAAGGTGATAATTGTGTTATGCTACACCAGTCAGACTACTCTTCAAGTTTTTGTCACTATTTTACAAGAAAGGGTTCTGGAAAGATCAGAAACAAGACTACAGAGATAGTGAGAGACTTGGAGACAAAGTCCTATGAATAATGGTTAAAGGTACTGGGGTTGGTTAGTTTAAAGAACACTAAGCTAGGAGAGAGTTAGCAGTCCCCTATATTTGAAGGCAATGACAGGAAAATGGTTAGATAAAAAATGATGAATGGGAGCTTCGCAGAGAGAGATTTAGATTTGAAATCAAGAGTAATTTCCTGTCTGTAAGAGCTATTAAACAGTGGAACAATGGAACAATCTACCTCTTAGAGTCATAAGTTCGCCTTCATTGGAATATCAAGTAAAGTTAGACAGTCATTTATATAGATTGTCTTTGGATTCCTATACTGGGCAGTGACTTGGATAGTAAACCTCCAAATTCCTTCCTTTGGTTTTGTAAAAGCCCTTGGCTTCAATAGTGGCCTTAATCTTCTTATTACCCTGATTTTCAAACACCAATTATTCAGGTAAGGCAAGATCCATGTACTTTAAACAGATTTAATTCAACAGGACAAAACAATATACACAATAACACAATAACCACTTTGATTTATATACCCTACAAGGATGAAACTGAAGAAGAGTTGTGGAGTATATTTCAAAAATAAATTAAACTTAAGCATCCAAACATTTCTCTAATTTATTTTTTATTTGAGACATTTTGGTAGAGTTTCCATGAGAACCATATTGCTTTCATAAGGGAATGATGAGGAAAGTGTTTGTTTAAATCCAATACTTTTTTAAAAATCTAAAGAAGCTCTTGATGTTTAGAGCAAACACCATAACAGTTACTAATTGAAACAAGTAGGTACAGTCGAAATTGTTTTTCAAAATTTTCTAAAGATACTAAAACACCATGTTTCTTCTGCTAAAGAAAAATAATATTCTCTGTATTATCCCAAGACTTACACTGACGCTCTTAAACAATGTACTTAGTCTTACTAAACCAAAGGAAAATAAATTTCATTGAGGATTTGTCCAGAAACACTTTATGGTGCAAATTAATAAAAATATCCATATAGTTCTTCTACCGAGAACTTCTGAGATTCATAGATGGCCCATGAATACCATTGTTTTCACAATAGTCAGAGAAGGTGAAAGAAAGCTCATTTGCTTTAGCATGATACCCAAAGGTACTTGACACTTGAACAGTAAACACATTTTTGAAGTGTATATTTAATTTAGCTGAAAAAGTGAGCAGTGCCTTGAGTCTTTAGTCTGATTGAAAAATAAATTAGCTGATTAATTTGTCATAAGACACAAAATGTCAATGATCATTGTTTATTGCACAAAACAAAAATAGAGGACAACAGTGATAATAAAGATGGATTGTATGTTTGATATTTCTTAACACAGATTCTTAAACTTGTTTACATAGAAGTGAATCTGGAAAAGTTTTAATATTAGTTTCTTTTTCTAATTATAAAGAGCACATAAACTAAGTAAATCAGGGGTGTCAAACTCAATTTCATTGAGGGCCACATCAGGGCTGTGGTTGACCTCTGGGGGCTGGGAGACAAGGTGGGTATGGCCAGCTTGATGCCACTTCGCCACAGAATTATCTTGCTGGGTGGTGGTGGGTTGGCGTTGTAGGTAGCGGGTGTGTGTTTTCTTTTTGGTATATGGTGTGTCCCAGTGTGGCCATCTGTTCTTTGTAGATTTAGTACATCTAGGAATGGTAGTTGTTTGTTTATTTCCGTTTCCATGTGTGAACTTGATTTTGGGGTGTGTGTTGTTTTTTTAGCGTGTGTTAGGAAATTGTTTTTTAGGTTTTTTTCCATGGGGCAATCAAATGTGTCATCGATGTACTCTTAGCCATAGTTTTGGGTATTGTGGGTGGCATTAGCCAGCTCTGGATTCGAATTCTTCCATGAACAGGTTTGCAATGAGGGGTGACAGTGGATGATCGCCATATGGGGCTCCTTCAATTTGCCTTGTATCTTTGTCCTTGTTAGTTATGAAATATGTGTTGGTTAGCAGTTCTGTTAGTTCATGAGGTGCTTTAGCTGGTTTGGTATTTATATTTTGATATTCCAAGAGTTTCTTATTTATCGGACTTGATGATTGAATAGTAGAAACGCAGTCAAAACTACAATAGCAGATCTTCTTCGTCTACGTGTAGATCTTTGATTATTTCTAAGAAGTCGCGTATGAGTTTTGTACATATGAAGCTGCGGTTTCAGCATGGGGCTGTATTGCTTTCTAAGTACTTAGGCTAGTTTATGGTGCTCCTATAGAGCCTGACTATGGGTCGTGAGAGGTATGCCTCTTTGTCCTATTTTTGGGAGGCCGTATTAATTTGGGGCATCTAGAAGATTTTTCTCTTGGGATGATCGTCTGTGGGATTCTTTCGCTTATGTGGCTGTATATTTTCTTCTTGGTTAAGTTTTCCAGATATGTGGTTGCGGTCTGTGTTTATAGTTTGTATGTGATGTCTTGGAGTAGGTCTGTCAATTTTGTTTCATAGTCTTTTTCTGTCGCATTACTACTGTGGCATTTCCTTTGTCTGCTGGGAGCTTATTATATGCTGTTATCATTTTTTCAGGGTTTGTAATGCTGTGAATTCATCGTTTTTGCAAATTATTTTTTGGTGGTTTCGTTGTGCATAAGATGTGAGTAACCTGGTGTCTTATTCTGTCAGCTTCATCTCAGTATTTAACTTTGGTTAGGCTGGATCTACTGCACATATGATGGTTTCTTTGGGATTTTTTTGGGTGCTATGCATAAATTAAATGCTTTGGATAGGACATCTGTTTTGTTTCTGTTTTGTTGAGTTCTTGTTGAAACGTTGTATTACTAATTTTTCAGGTGTTGTTTGGTGGTTATTGGGAATTTTCTTGTCATTTTTCTAATTTTTTTATTTGTTCTTTGTGAGTTTATCATTTTTGTAAGTGCTTTCAGTTTCAGTCTCCAGTTGTTAAGCTGTTTAATCCTATCCCAAAGTAGAGGGTGGATTTTGTTGCTGCTCAATTCCAGGTGACGTGGATTGGGAAATACCCGAAGAAGGCTAAAGCAGCACAAATGTAAGTACCCGCCGAGAGCTTAAAAAAAAAAAAAAAAAAAAAAAAAATAAAAAACAAATATATTATATATATTTATATATATATATTTATATGTATTAATGTATTGTATGTATATGTATAATGTATATTATATGTATAGTATATGTATTATGTTATATGTATAGTATATGGTAGTATATCTAGTATTATGTATATATATTATATATGTATATATATATATCATAATATCTATTCACCCATAAAGATGTACGTGTGTGTGTATATAACTCACTCTGTATTTTGAATATGAAAGTCAAAGACGGAAACTTGAGAATCACAAGATATAATATATGGAACAAAACTGTGAGTGAATCTGGACAGATAAGGTATCATTACAAAGTAATGCATGTCATGATATGTATGCATAAGTACATTTCTTTGTATCGGGCCTAATCTCTTTTCCAAATCAGCCGGATAGCTTTTGAAACAAGAAAATTTTTTTATCATGTTTTAAAATGTTCATTTACTAAAGGATGCTCAAACTCAAGGCCTGGTTAGATGCTGGTTGGCTTGTGAACGCTGTCCTGGTCTACCCACGTCTCTTCAGCCTCGTCTACTTGCGTCAGTTTGGTCGCAGTCTTCCCAATGCAGAGAGGAAAGATCAGGCCAGCAAAGCTTCACTCACAGTTTACCCAATTACGCCAGCCCTTGCTTTGGCACAGATCTACTCAAGTGCCGAAGAGGAACATGCCCACAGTTTGGGG
>BHFT01068424.1:0-12743 GCA_004320025.1 Laticauda laticaudata
AAAAATCCTATAGGTTTAAAGGGCAACAGATTTTCATGTAAGGAAAAAAAAAGATATTAAATTTCATGGTCTTCACCAAAATTTGGCATATTGGGAATCATCAAACATGAGTAGCCACACATTATTCTATGGGGTTCAAACTATCTCAGAGAAATAAACTCATGAACTTAATACTTAGACAATTACATAGTGCATTAGTTTTTGGAGCTATCTTGCTCCAGATACACAGTGGTTTCAATAAAAGAGAATATTTGTAGCTCATGTTTGAAATGAAAGATCTTCAGTGTAGCTACTAAAGCCCCTGTCACACTGCACCAACGGATGGAAAGAGGATGTAAAACGGAGAAAAACACTTGCCACCCGTTGGTTAACGCGATGCTTCCTTTTTGTACTCACTGCATACGTTTTGTTTCCTCTTTATCCGTCCAGCATCCGTCTATTGACGTTTCATCTGCTCAAAGGGTTTGAGCTGCTCAAAAACTTTTCGCGGGAAAATGTATCCAATTCGTCCGTTCTGCATCTGCTAGGCATCTGCTAGACATCCATCTGCATCCGATACGCATCCGCTATATCCGCGAGGCATCCACGCAACTCGATCCGCTCCAGCGGTAAATGGACGCAGGGAGGAAGCGGAACGGATGCAGAAGGGATGCACAATGGATGCAGAAACAGATGAAAGCGGATGCAGCTACACAAAGAAAGCATTAAAATGGAAAAAACATTCGCAGAGGGGACCTATCTCGGATATTAAGGAGTTCTAGAGGATGCCTAGGAGATGCCTAGAGGATGCAAAGGGACACATAGTGGAAAACCTACACTGCTATAAAAAGGGGAGCACACTCATCTGGATCTCACTTTCAGACCAGCAGCCCACAGCTGTTGCAGCCTTCATCTGGCTCTTCTCTTCCACAGCATCCAGTCATGTCCACCATGGATCATAACAAAGTCTTCTTTAGGCAGCCACCAAGTTCTGCAACAGTGCGAAGCCATCTACAGCGTCTGTGAACTCTACTACGGGAAGAAAAAGAGGCAGCCAAGAAGCGTCAGGGTCCGAAGATGGATCAGGAGAAGAGCAGAGTATGGACTGTACAACAAGCTGATGGTGGAGCTCAGGAACGAAGACACTCGTGCATTCCAAAACTTCATGAGGATGCCTCCAGCCATGTTTGACGAAAGTGTTGCAGCGGCTGACACCCAGGGTTGACCAAGGCAAACACCAACCTCCAGCCCAGCTGGAACCTAGGCTCAAGGTGGCACTCACTCTGCGCCACCTGGCCTCAGGGACCACCTACAGGAGCATGCAGTATGGCTGGAGGTACCACACAACACCATCAGCATTGTGGTCAGAGAAGTGTGCAGGCCATCATCGAAGAATACATGGAGGAAGCTCCTCAGTGCCCCTCCACTGAAGAAGGATGGAAGAAAGTTGCCAGAGCAGTGGTATCAGAGGTGGAACTTCCCCACACCGTTGGAGCCATTGATGGCAAGCACGTGGCCTGAAAAGCTCCAGCCAAGTCGGGGTCCATTATTCAACTACAAGGGCTTCTCAGCATCGTCCCTTCGCCATGGTCATGCTGACTAACAAGTTCATGTACATCGATGCTTCAGACAACAGCTCATGTTCAGATGCCCAGGTTACAAGGCCAGTGACCTCAAGGAGGAGCTGGAATGCAACCTCATCGTGGGCTTCCAGATCCAGACCCCCTGCAAACGACACACAAGATGTGCCCTACTTCATCATGATGGGAATGATGCTTCTCCCTCAGAACTACCTCATGAAGCCCTTCACCTCCAGACTCCTCACCTGTGAGAGAGGATCTTCAACTACAGGCTGTCCAGGGCAAGGCGGGTGGTGGAGGAACGCCTTTGGCATCCTGGCCAACAAGTTCCAGGTACTTCTCACCACCATGCAGCATCCCCACAGACTGTGAGGAGGACCGTGGAAGCTTGCTGCATCCTGCACAATCTCATGCGCACCCCTACCAGTCTTACAGAAAAGGCTCGTGGACCCAACAAGGCAATGGGACATGGAGCCTGGGGAATGGAGGCAAGGGCGAAACCTGATAGACACTAAGGATGTGCCAGGCCCCAACAGAGCTTCACATGAAGGGAAGAAGCAGCGCAACCTCCTGAGACACTGGTGAACTCCCAGTGGAGCAGTGGAGTGGCAAGACAGGATGATAGATGATTAATAGATGCTTCCTTCAGCCTGTCTCATCACCACTGATGAGATTGGGCCATGTATGTTGGGTGGGCCTACAATGAACAGGGCATTAATAAAAGAGTTGTTTATGTTGACATGTGTGGATGAATGATTACATTATTATTGATAATAAAGGGCCATCGGTGTGGCACCTGGAGGGTGACCATACAGTCCACTATGTTGCACTGGAGGTTTATCTATCCCACAGCTATACCCTCCCAAAGGTTATCCCTGTCATTCCACTGCTATCTAACCCATCCCACAGATATCCTAACCCATCCAAAGGTACCCTGCCCACCCCCACTGCATATCTAACCCATCCCACAAGCATGCAAAGGCTTAAACCATTTCTAAAGTTTGCACCAAGACTTATTAAAAAAAAGAAATGAAGCAAGTGTGTGAATCAAAGATAGACTTTTATAACAACAAAGCTGTAAAAGAAAAATGACCCAAGTCAAGTGTTCAAATAAACTCTACAGGTAGCCAGCCAGTCTCTAGCACTCCTCTTGGTCACTCAGAGGTGTGCCCAATCTCAGGGGTGAAGGGTCCAGGTGCTGTGGAGGTGGCTGGTGCTGGAGTGCTGATCTGAAGCCCCACTGGTGCGTGGGGCCCCGAGAGACAACAGGTGATGGTGTGTTGAGAAAGCTCTCGACAGCTGGCTCAGACTCGTGATGTTGAGAGCTCCTTCTCCATGCCATGGGGTGTCAGCCCCAGAACCAACGACAGATGTACTGAGGCCCGGCTTGGCTGTGGGGTGAGGAAGGAGCAGTGTAATGGGGCTGTCTGGTCTGCATCTGGATGAGGACTGGTGTTGGTGGCATTGTTGGCGTGGGTGGCATCATTGGCATCAGTGGCATCAGTGTCATGGGTGGCATCATTGGCGTCGTGGCATCAGTGTCATGGGTGGCATCAGTGGCATCAGTGGAACCGGTGGCAACGGTGTCGTTCAATGACTCTGTGCCTGGACTGGGAAGGGCTGCCTGTGCTGCTGACCTCCTGTAGCCATAGCCCTGGTAGGTGAGTGCCTGTGAAAGCCTTGAATGGAGGGACATCACCTGGGTGGAGGAGCAGACCTGGACTGGGTGGGAGCAGGTTCCTCTGGGTCTGGAGGGTTGTGAAGCAGCTCGGTGATCCGGTCCTTCACCACCTGGTACTGGGGTTCGCCCATGTCCGTGAGGGTCTGGCGTTGACATAGGTGAGGAAGGGCTTGCAGTTGGAGGATGAGGAGTCGATATGGACCAGCTGAGAAGGAGATATATGCTTGCTCCAGATGGTGTCCTGATCTCCAGCAGGACAGTGTGGCTCTGCCCCCTGGTCTAGCTCTCTGCCTTTCTGTGGAGGTGGAGCTAGGGTGGATGCAGGTAGGGGCTGTGGTTGGACGTGCTATCTCCTTTCTCCCATCATACCAGGGAGTCCTCCATGCACTCCACCATGTTACAACAGCTGTCCACGGGTTCTCCGCCGTGGCACACTCCACAGAAACCTGCTTGGAGACAGGAGCTGACTCTCGGCCAGAAGAGGACTGTTCTCAGCAGGGCTGCCGGAAGAGAGGTAGTGAGAGGGGGCTGCTGGTGCTCCTCGGTGGCGGATCTCACCCTCCAGGAAGCTGCACCTGGCCATCACGTAGGTCTCTCTGTCCTTCAGCTTTACCGTGCCTGCAGATTTCTTTCAGGTGCAGCTCCCGTACCAGGTGTGCATGTGCTTCCACCAGCCGAGGAACACCTCCAAAGTGTAGCCCAGACTCTCCACCTTCTCTCTCCAAGCAGCATGCTTCCACTTGGTGTCCCTGTAGAGACGGTGTCCCTTCCGCCACAGATAGTCATTCTCTCTCAGCCACTCCAGCACCTCATCCTCATGTTTCCTCGTCAATGGAGTATTGCCTCCTCTCCCGTCCCGCATATCCCTCTTCTTCCCTTGGCAGGACCAGATGCCCTCATCAGAGGGGCTCCCAGTAGTAGGGGCTGCCCCTCCGCACCAGCAGCAGCAGCAGCACCAGCAGGATCATCATCATCATCAACCAGCAGGATCATAATCATCATCATCATTTCAGCAGCAGCAGCAGCAGCACCAGCAGGATCATCATCAGCATCATCATCAGCAGCAAGCAGCAGCAGCAGACCAGCAGGACCAGGATCAGCCAGCAGCAGAGTAAGCACAGCAGCGCCAGCAAGACAGGAGCACGAGCAGGACCAGAGCACAAGCAGGACCAGGAGATGAGCAGACGAGCAGGACGAGCAAGCTCAAGAGTACGAGCAGGACCAGCAGGACCAGCAGGATTGGAGCAGCTTCAGCAGGGTGCGCACCAGCAGAAGCACCACCGCCAGGAGCAGCCTCAGCAGAGTAAGCACGAGCAGAAGCACCACCGCCAGAAGCAGCATCATCAGCTCCTCCAGAAGCAGAGAGCAGCAAAGCCCCAGCACAAGCCCCAGCAGAAGCAGAGTCAGTGACAGGGGGCGGGAGGTGGCGCCTGTCTCTCTTGCCAGGGATGCGGCATATTGCTGCTTTCTCTCTTCCCCATGGTTGTGGGGTTGCTGGATGGCAGGAGGCTGGCAGGCACCAAGGCTGGCAGGAAGACTGGCAGGAAGGCTGGCAGGAAGGCTGGCAGCAGGCACAGGCACCAAGGCTGGCAGGATGGCTTGCAGGCAGGCAGGCACCAAGGCTGGCAGGCAGGCAGGCACCAAGGCTGGCAGGCAGACTGGCTGGCAGGGAAGCTGGAAGGCAGCCTGGCAGCAAGGCTGGCAGGCAGGCAGACAGCAAGGCTGGCAGGGGAGCTGCCAGGAGGCAGGCTGGCAGGAAGGCATGCAGCAAGGTTTGTAGGCAGGCATGCAGGCAGGCCAGGCAAGGCTGTCAATCCGTCCGGCAGCAGGTCTTTCCTCTGAATGGTGACCTGCTTCCGAGCTGCTTCCCTTTATATCCGCGGGGCTTACGCAATGCAACCTCCCCCGCATGCGCAATAACGCCAGGCATCCGTTAGGCTTCCGCTCTGCATCCACTTCATTCGGCTGTGCATCCGCTGTGCATCCGCTTCATCCGCTCGGCGTCCGCTCTGCATCCACTCTTTCATTCCGCGTCCGCTTTTGCTGAGGTCCCCCGGAAGCCTTGCGGATGTGCCATCTGCTCTCATCCGCTTCCATCCGCTGGGCTTCCGTTCCGCATCTGCTTTCCATCCGCCCTGCGTCCTCCCCGCAACCGTTCCTTTCCGTGTTATCTGCTCTGGTTATGCAAATTTTTGCCCCTTTTCAGAGCGGATAACAACGGATGGAACATTTTTCTCGTCTGTTGTGTCCTTTTTACTAAGGTTTTGCATCTGTTGGGCAGTGTGACAGGGCCTTAACACTGATGATGTTACCTAGTTTGGATAATAAAACATCTGCAAAAACAGCCAAGTTCACAGTGCACTAGGGAACCCTCATACAGAGGTTTGTGGAACGAGGAGTCTATATGATCAACTATCAAGAGTAAAGGAAGCAGCCAGTCAACAAACACACCATAGACTAGTACTTAGAGAAACAGTGAAAGGATATTCAGATGAGGAATGTGTCAATACTTACCAAAATCAGAATACTGCAGACCATATTTTACTGCTAATGAAACTGCTAATATGGTACCTCCTAGTGGGCTATGTAACTGAAAATACCATACACTGTGAAAACTAGAGAAATTTCCCTTCATTCTTTGAATGAATGGGGTGGAATGGATTGGGTGGAAGCAGTTTAAAGCCCTGCATATGCTTTGAGAACTTAAGGGGATGTGGACCTAAGGCTGGAACAAGCCTAATAATGCAATGTCAGTCTGAGACATGTTGTTACCCAAGACAATTCTAACAGAAATTTGCTCCTTGGTGCACAGTGACTGACACTGATTTTTTTTTACTTTGTTTTTCAGGAAATCCCAGCCTTCATTTATAAATTCTTCCCAATGCCCAATATGACATTGCTGGGAGCAAATTATGTTATCCTGTGTAAGATAAGCCTCCTCCTAATGTAATTGAGTCACCTAGTTCAGTATTTTTCCTTTTAACAACTGGCAGAAGGTGTGGCTTTTATTCAATTAGGTCTCATTTGCAGTGATCTCTGTTGTAAAAGCAGGTGTCAAATGCCTCCTGTAGTTTATGAGCCCTTTCTTGCTTCTCAGAAGACATTACTAAATTTATTAGATAACCATGCAACCAAGAGCTTCTGTCCACTAACAGCCACTTTTGAGACCTTTTAATGTCTACTCCAGCAGCTCCATTGACATAACTTTCATCATTCCTTAATTGTCCATGATCCCTTCCCTTCTTTTTCCCCATTAAAGTTAGAATGTTAAAAACAGTCCAGCAGCTTAAGCCTTTCGGGATCATAAGTAACTGAATCTTCTTTCCCACTTCTGCTTTTCAAATGAATTTAGCCACTTGAAAACTGAGTCTTGTCATTCTCCGAGCCTCTGTTCAAAACAAGAGGAATGTAGCTGTGAACAATTTAGGGCCATGACAAAGTGGTGTGAGACCAGCAGGGGTAGGGGTGGGGGATGGTGAACATGGAGGAATGTGTGGAAAAGAATAACATTTATTCACTCACTTTTCACATTGTATGTTTAAACATTATATGCTTAACTATATTTTATTTAGAAATGTGCTTTCCTGCCAATCAAAACTTACATGCAGGTACAGTAATCCTCCTTTAGTGACTGCCTTATTTGGCAACTGTTCATAGTTACAAAGGTGATGAAAAGGTACAACCAATCCTCATATGTATAACTGCCACAGATTTGTAAAGCAAGGGAAAGCTGAAGTAAGCTCGTAAGCACAGTCATAGCTTCAGTTAATGACCAAGTTACTGGCCCCAATCGAGGTCACTAAACAAGGACTACCTGTATTGTAGATCTGTAACACCAAATAGGCCAGTCAGCCATACAATCTAGTTTGTTGATGCTCAACAATCCTTCAGATTGCCAGAATTCCACAAGCATAAATTGAAATATTTATTGAATCCTGACAACTATGTTAGGTGGCAGAATAGTAAATCATCAATATGTATGTTGCAATATCTTATATGTATTGTACAAATATATTTCAATGTTGACAGAGCTGTGCATTTAAGTATAGTATTCAAGGATGTATTGAAGGCCAGGTGGTATGCAGACACCATGCCTGTTTTATTAGTTTTAAATTAGTAACCTAACTAAACACCAGTAGTTCATGGCCAGCATTATCTTATGAATTGATTATTTCCAGAACAAATCTAAACAAATTATAATTGGCTGTTGTTTAAGAACTATGCAAGCAGAGCTTAGAATTAAAGTATTTTTGAAGCCATGTGTTAAGTATTACCAACCAAACATGGTCATAGGAGTAGAGTCTGAAACCAGACTCCACTCATTGGAGCAGCCACTGGTGGGAGAAATAAAGTTCTGTCAGTTGCTGAAGTGTTGGGCCAGTGCTGGTTATATAAGCTGGTGCCAGCTGCGGCTGAGCAGCTTTTACCTAACTGAGAAATAAAAGGTTTTACCTGATCCTGCCGTGTCCTACCTCTTCTCTCTGTGCACCCTCTTAACACTGTTGATGAAGATGTGATCCTGAGCTGAGGAGAGGACAAAGGACAAATTCGTGGGAATTGGACACCATTTTGCCAGCCACCGCAATGATCATGACCCTACCGACCAATATGGCACACTGCCCTATGTCAATCTCTTACAATCCGGCCAAGGAAAAATGGGCCTCTACATGGGCTGATTCAACTTACACCTGGAAGTCAATGGACTTCAGGCCACCCCTGACACAAAGAAGACTGCCCTGTTCCTAACATACTGTGACATGGAACTTTATGAGATGGTGGACGCCCTCATGGCCAATGAGCTGAACAGTGTATCCTGGGACAAGCTTCATTGAACCTTGAATGAACATTTTGATCCATCCCCATCCTACCTGGCCAACCACCATGAATTCTATATGTGGAGCCAGAGAGAAGGGGAGACGATAAATACGTTCATGTCTGTGCTTCGGAAGCTATCAAAGAACTATAAGTTCCCCAACACTGAGAGCATGATCCGGGACCAGTTCATCCTTGGAATGAGAGACCTGACCTTACAAAAGCGACTGTTGGCCCTAGAGGACATCTCATTCAAGGAAACCATCTACGAGGCCCAAGCTGTGGAATCCTCCAACAGCTCCACTGCATGAATCAAGGGGACCGGGAAGGTGCATACCACCCAGGTTGATTGCTGCACAACCCAAGGCACCTCAAACACTGAGGCCAGTGACAAGAACAAGGATATCCAACAGGTGAAATCCAGTAAGCCAGTGGAGAAACAAGGTACCAAGCCATGTGGGGGTTGAGGAGAAAATCATCACCGATTGGTGTGTCACTTCAAAAACACTATATGTGGGCATTGTGACTCCAAGGGACACCTCGCCAAGCCATCTAACTGACCAGCAGGCAAGACAGGAGAACGTCCTTCCCCACCAGACAATATGGCCACCAAAGGGAAATCCAGAAGAATCATGGCAGGAAATTCAAAAAGAGAGACAACATCAGAGAAGAAGAAGTGCACTTCACCTTGGTTGGCTATACTCAACCCCAGGTGAGGCGAACAGATGCCGATGATGCCAACAAAATTATGGCTAAAGTAAGCATCGAAGGCACATGCCAGATTGAGGTAGACTTGGGGGTCATATATCTCCATGATATTGTGGGACTCCCATAAGAAACTACAACCCAGCCTATGGTGCAATCAGTTGGAGCCACAGAAGATCATCTTAAAATACTACCAAGGCTACTGCATCCTCGTCCTGGGCAGACCTGCAGAGTCTACTGGGGAGAGACTAGTTCAAATCTCTCCAGATCCACCTCACTGGTATCCACACCACTAAGACCACCCCCCCACACCAGAAAGATGACCTGGGTTTCCTTATTGACATGCATATGACCATGACCCATATGTCAGGCATATGCCTGACCCATATGTCAGGTATATGACCCACAAGCAGCAAGCTACAAACAATAAGGAAAGCCCCCACCCCCCAAAGTAAAGCAGAACTGCAAGCATTTCTGGGGTTGCTCAACTTCTACAATATCTTTCTTCCACAGAAGGCAACCATTGCAGAACCGCTCCATAGACTGCTAGACAAGATGACCAACTGGACCTGGAGACAATGTGAAGCTGACGCTTTTTAAAAAATAAAAAGCATTTTGACATCCAGCCATGTCCTCATTCAATACAGTGAAACAGTGCCCCTAACACTAACATGCAATGCCTCCCCCTATGGAATCGGGGCAGTTCTCAGCCACAAAATACCAAATGGGAGAGAAGCCCCATTGCATATTTTTCCAAAACACTGTCCAAACCACAACAGAACTATAGTCAAATCAACAAGGGCTTCCATGAATACCTCTACAGAAAGCAATTCGACTTGATTACTGATCACAAACCCTTGCTGGGCATCCTTGCTGGGGACAAACCCACACCAAACATCCTCTCACCCAGGATTAGATCATATTTCTGGCTACTTCGAGTTACCGTCTAATCCACAAACCGGGGAAAGACATTTCTAATGCTGCTGCCCTGAGCCACTGCCCCCTCCCCGACCTCATCGAAGAACCAGCGCCATCCACTTCCATGTTCCTCTGGCCCATACTGATGACATTGATGGAGATCACAAGACTTACGGCTAAGTGCAAAAACATGGCACAGATTTCAAACTGGGTGTGGAGGGGATGGCTGGAAACCATAAATAGTGATGAAGTTAAGCCATTTAAAAACAGATAAATTGAACTATCAGTAATCAAAGGCTGCCTGTTGTGGGGGGAGAGAGTGATCATTCCACCTAAGGACTAGGATACTGGCATTGCTGCATGAAAGGCACCCAGGGATTGTCCATATGAAAGCCCTTGCCAGGAGCTATGTGTGATGGCCAGGGCTAGACAAGGAGGTTGAGGTCTGGGTCGCCACCAGCACACCATGTCAAGAAACCTGACCTGCACCCCCATCAGCGACCCCATGAAATAGGAAACATTCACATCCCCTTGGGCCCGGATACACATTGACTTTGCTGGACCCTGCCAAGGACAAACATTTCTAATAGTGGTTAACATGTACTCTAAGTGGTTGGAAGTAATTGTTATAAAGTCAACCACTACTGAGGCCACCATAAGAGCACTCCAGATACTATATTCTATCCATGGCCTACCAGATGTCCTAGTGTCCGACAATGGGCTGCAATTCACATCACAAGCTTTTTGAGGGATTCCTAGCGAGATTGGAGATAAGGCATGCACTCTCCACACTGGCACACCCAGCCACTAATGGGCAAGCAAAAAGGATGATTAGATCCACCAAAGAAACCCTCAAGAGGATGGGCTCAGGGGCTGGCAGGAAAGGGTGGACAGAATGCTATTAGCCCAACATATCACATCCCACGTGACCACACATTGCAGCCCTGCCGAACATCGCAGCCCTGCCGAACATCGCAGCCCTGCCAGGGACTGGCAGGAAAGGGTGGACAGAATGCTATTAGCCCAACACATCACACCCCATGTGATCACACATCGCAGCCTGGGCCAAAAGCTCAGATCGATCCTAGACAGAATACACCCCAACTACAGCAACAAGATCCCCATAGACTCCACAGGGAAGTGCAGGCACTTTACCATAGGGGACCTGATCTATGCACATAATTACACAGGGGGGGCAACATGGGTACTGGCCAAAGTTATAGGAATCACCGGACCCAGATCTTACAGGGTAGAGACAGAAGAAGGAAAGTTGTGGGACAGGCACATTGACCAGATTAGAGGCTGGGTCCCTATCACAGACAACCAGCCAGAGGCCTGACACACACAACCAGAACCAGCCCTGGCAAAGACACTACCCACAGAATGCACAGAAGTGGGAAACCACTTAGTCTCAAATCTGACAAGAACATTGGAACACTTAACTTTAGAAGGGGAAGTGCCTCAGTGTGCTGCTGAGGCCTCAAGCTCGATGGGCCCTGCCACATCTCGCATTGACTTTGAGACTGTTCCACAGGCAGGGACTGGAGCAATGGTGGATCCATCCAAACAGACCGCCGTTCCAGGAACAAGTAAGGTGTGCAGGTCCAATCGCACCCTGCGAAGCCCCGCCTACCTATATGACTACATAAGGTATACTATTGTGGATTGGTGGAGTGCTAACTAGGATGGGAGGGGTGTTAAGTATTACCAAATATGGTCACAGGAGTCTGAAGCCAGATTCCACTCATTGGACCAGCCACGGGCAGGAGAAATAAAGTCCTGTCAGTGGCTGAAGCATTGGACAGTGTCAACTGTATAAGCCAGTGCCAGCTGCGGCTGAGTGGCTTTTACCTGCTCCTGCTGTGTCCTGCGTCTTCTTTCTGTGCACCCACTTAACACCATGGATGTTACATCAACATAAAAAAATGCTTAATATTTAGATCACTGAGCTGTATATCCTGTTATATCCCTCCTCTTTACTCCCACTTTATATACTATTTAACTTTAGATTTTGATTATTAGTGATTATTTAATGAACTTGATGAATAGATTTGCATAATTTTTATTGTAGCCTGTTGGAGAAAAAACTGCAGCTTTGAACAATGACTAATGTTTTAAACAAATAAAAATAAATAAGAAAACATATACTTCTCAAATAAGCAGAGTTAAAAACGTCCATTCCCTAAAGGATTATACATGTAAGTGAACTAAAAATTAGATAATAAATAATTTAGATATTCACACAACAAAGATTTATTAGCTTGAGTTGCATTTATACTTTTTTCCAACTTTTGTTTATGAGCATTTGTGCTTTATCACTCTTTTTTCTATTTGGTAACAATAGAAAAATATGTTTTTTTCCTTTTAAATTTATCCATGGTTAATAAGTTCCTGGAATATTTTAAAATGATAGCATGTAAATAATTTAAAGCATTTCTTTTTTAAAAGCAAATAGATGGCATTCTGAATGATCTTATATCAGTGCAGTCTATAGATGAAATACTGAAAATAACTTTTTATCTTGCAGACAAAGAGATTAGTCAATAATTCCAGGTAAAATATTTATTATGCATTAATTGAATGCAAATAAACTTGACATATTCGGTTTTGCTCTCTTTTTCATCTTGCAGTCCTCTAATTCATTTCATCCTATTTTTACATCAGTGTATATTTTCCTTTAAAGAAGGCTTGAAAAAATAATTATACACACTTCTTTTGTTGCATTTGATGGTATAATTTCATTTTTGCATTTTTCCCTATAAAGAAAACATGTTTTTCAAGGTTTTTTCCAAATTTTGGTGCAGTTTTTCCTCAGAAATACTATTTTACATATTTTATATTCAGAACAGAATTGCAAAGGCTTAACATAACCGAATAAGTACTTTAACATACAAATTTATGAACTCAGGAAGGGAAAACTAGATAAGATCTATCCAGCTGCAAAACAAACAAATTACTTCACCATTTTAAAACTATGTGCTAAGAGTATTAACTATATTATTTAGATGTTATCGAGAAGTATCCGTGAATAGCAAACTGTTGCCTTTTTTTTTTTTTGGTTAAGTTTT